>MQRK01237742.1:10320-30808 GCA_001938485.1 Girardia tigrina | reverse complement strand
TAATTAGTGACCTGAAGATGACGGTAGATCCGTCGAAATATATTGTCTTAAAATATATTTTTTAATGGATGAGTGTTGTTATTAAAAGAAAATTTTCATCCGGACTTCGTTTTATCAATTTACTTATTGATCTTATTTGTATCAATAAAAATCCTGATTGAAAGTTTAGAACAATTTTTGTAAGTAAAAAAGCCAGAGTTTAGAAAAAGCTCCGATTATTCTTTATGAGTACAGTAACTTTAAATGAGGGTTTTTATTGTCAAAAAATCGAAAGTATCAGTTTCTTTGAGATTAATATTTCAGTTCGAATTTCGAGAAAAATGTATTGGATGTCGACTCATAAGTTCCGCCATTTTTGCTTGACAACAAAACTAAAAGAGATATTCAAGAATATTTTAATTCAACTGTAGCAGATTTTTTGAAAATACATTTGATGACCCTGTATAAAGTTGTTGGAAAAGTGTAGAGCAACAATGTTTATCTGTTAAGAATTGAATTACTGCTGCATTGTATAAGGTGTTCCAAAAGTAATGGGATGAAATTATTTTATATGCAGATCTGACAAAATAAAAGAAAATGCAAAGTTAATGGTACAGCTGTATCTGCCAACATACTGAGAGTGTTTTCAATGGTTCACATTTGTAGTTGTTTTCCCTGCAAAGCGGTGCACTGTTCAAACCGCTCATATGTTGTTGCATGGCATGATCTTTTGACCGTGTCCTGTGTTTTTTCTTTAATGCTACACTCGATCTTGTCTTGGAGCTCAGCAATGGTAGCAGGCCTTGTACAATACACATGCTCCTTCAGGTAGCTCCATAGGAAGTAATCACACACAGTTAAGTTAGGCAATCGAGGTACCACACCATTGGACTACCTCTACCAATCCACCACTGAGGAAACCTTTGGTTGAGCCAGCTGCGTAATGGGCAAGAGCCCCATCATGCTGGAAGGTAAGCCTCTTCTATGTCGCATAAAGCCACACAGTTGTTTGCAGCAGGTGTAGATAGGTATCAGCATTGACTGAACCATCAAAGAAGTAAGGTCCCAAGACACCCGCCGAAGATACTCCACAGCACACCATAATTTGCTTTTGAGTGTGTGGATTGTTTGGACCCCACTGAACATTGTTGTGTCGTGATACTGATCCAGATAGGTGAAACAAGGATTCGTCTGTCCACATCATGTGGTCAATTAAAGGAAAGTCGGTGTTGAATCTCTCCACAATCATTTGGAGAAATTCTTTTCGCTTATCAAAGTCGCCATCGCTGATCATTGGCACGTATTGCGGACGGTAGGACTTAAGATCAAGTTTCACAAGCAGGCGGGGCNAGTTCCTTCGTAGCAGGTCGAGAGCGGCTGCCCAACGATACACAGTCGTTGAAGGATCTACGGTGACCAATTTTTGAACTTATTCAAGCTGTTCAAGAATTTTAGATGTAGCTGGGCGCCCTGACCTGGGGAGATCTTCAACGCGTCCAGTCTGCTGAAATTTCTCAAACACTGCCTTGATCGTCGTAAATTTAGCAGGTGAGGTAGCAAAATGAAAACGCGAGAATAAACGAGAATAGTCAGTGCTAAAACGTAAATATGAATTTTCGTGAAATAAAATGCCTTTCTGGAGATTGATTAAAACAAACATCCTCCTATTACTTTGGGCACACCCTATAATTCTGTAATCAAACTTTCATTTCGTCGCTGTTTTCTTTTCTTGACGAATCTAAAGACTTAATCACTGAAGCCTCCATTTGTAACTTTGCTGTCATTTTATTATATCTTATTGTTATATCTAAAAAATGTTTGCATTGGTAAAAATCAAAAAATTATTCTTTTACTAAAGTAATTAGTACACTAGTTATTACATCAAAATATTGTGATAATAAGAATTATTTAAAGTGTTGAGGAGTTAGAAAACTATCGTGCATTAAAAGTGGGTCTAAGAAATTTGATAAATTTGATAAAAAGTTAGATAAGAACAGGCAACTTTAAAGTAAAATTATTAATAAATATTTACATTTTGAGTGTTTAATTTTGTAAATAAGTCGAACTTAACTTTTATAAAAATAAGTTGTACAATATGCACTCATAAGTGCAATAGATACAGATGTAAAATTTATTCAAAAAACATAAACATTATGTATATATTTTGTAATAAACGTTTATAATAAACAACGAATAACAATAATGTATCGTGATCTACAGGCTGCAATAGAGTACAATCTCCGAAATTGGACTCAAGCAACGGAAGCTCTTACTGACATGCCACCAAGATCAGAAGAAGAACTAGATCATGTTACTCTACATAATCAAGCCTTAATGCACATGGATAATGATGCGGCATCTGGATTTCAGAAATTACAATTTCTACTTCAACAAGAAACCTTTCCTCCAGAAACCTTTGCAAATTTACTTCTTTTATATATAAAATACGATTATTTTGATCTGGCGGCAGATGTTTTGGCTGAAAATGTAGAACTGAGTGCTAAATATCTCTCCCAGTATTTTTTCGATTTCCTAGAATCAGTTATAATTAGGCAAACTGCACCAGAGGAAGCTTATAGGTATTAGAATAATTTATGTCATTATATATTTATATATAATTGTATTTTTTTCTGTATATAATTTTGACGAAATTTAATTACCATAGGTTGTAAAAGTTATTATTTTCTAGTGTTACGTTATGCTATTTACACGGATGTAAACCAGACAGACATTTTATAATTATTTTTTTAACTATAAGCAAAAGGATTGTGCCCCCTGTTTCAGCAAGTAATCATAACATATATTTACAAAGTTTTATTGGCCAGTATTGTTTTTATACTTGATTTTTTATATTAGTTCACAAAGTTTCAAATAGATTTACCTTAGGTCAATCTAACAATATCATGTTATTATGCTTTAAGAATTTTATACATTTCTTTTCAGTGTTACAACGAGCTCTATCCTACACAAAACACACTGATTGCTTTTTTCAAACCAATTATTAAATTACTAGAAAAATACCCGTCATATATAACGAAGAGCTGAATTTTCTTCTTTGAAAGTCTCTGTTTTAATTTTAAAATCATAATTATAATTTATATTTAAATTCTAAAATATTTGAATTTGAGTTTCACTCACAATTTTGAATAATTCATATAAATCGTTAGGGTGAACCAAAAGTTCTTTCGGATATTTTATGTCATTCTAAAATAAATATATTTCATATGCATGTGTTAAATACTATTTTAAAAGTCTGCAATCGTTCTATCATATTATTCACATATATAGCAGTTCCGCAGACGCTGCTCATTTTTGTCTTGTAATTTCATATTAGCTGGAGTTATTATGCATTGATTAAAAAATTAAAAATTAAGCCATGCAAAAGCAAGAAAAAAACTTTGATCACAGGAAACTTTGAGCGTTACACAGATGAAACTCTGGGCCTTTATATATATATATATATATATATATATATATATATATATATATAATTGGATCAATCGATCCTTCGAAATGTCAATATACTTATCAGAGTTGATAATTGTTTCAATCACAGTCAGCCTTCTAGTATCATGAGCCGAAAATACCTTAAAAACCAACGCACTATTTTGAATGTTTGGCTCTTTGAATGAAATTAAAAATGAAATTGTTCCTTTGAACTACACTTTACGTAATGGATCGATCATTCAGCACCTGTGAACATGATTCATGGGGAAAGCATATCTTCTCCTACATTTCAAATGTCCAGTTTAAATATTTTTTGTAGAGTAAATATTAACCTTCACTCTGTGCATTGAAAATTTTCCGGCGTCTGTGCATAGGGGTCAATCGTACCCCATATACATTTTGATATATTTTGTAAGGAAAACTAACAAAATTTTAGTTTTTATTTAAATTTTTATTAATTATAATAACTTATTAATAANAAAAGATTATTAAACTTTAATAAATGTAATTTATTAAGCTTTAATAAATGAAACAAAACATAATTCAATTTTTTTTAAATCGCTTTTTAAATAGACTGGGGTCCATTTGACCCCAATGCACAGAGTGAAGGTTAAGTATTGACAATGGCGGGGTTTATATGCGGTTTTGTCTCGGTCAGCATCCCTAAAACCAATATTTTGAAGATGTCTCTGCAATTTTCTGACTAACTTGAAACCCATCATCTATGAAAACATTTTGTAAATCTGAATTAGGTATTTTTGGTTACTGTGTTTTAACAATCTTTCTTTAAGTAATTGCTTTTGCTTCCCCTTTTCTTTTACGATTCTGACGATTCGTGATTTTACTTTTCGAAATTCTTTGATGGGGACGGCGAAACACTAACTTCTTTAGCAAACCGTACCTGTGTAATCTGTAAATTCCACCTAAGCGAGAGAGCAATGTATTTTTTGTCAGTTCTATATTAAGTCTCTCACCCATAATGAAATAGAAATAATCTGAAAATTTAAATAAAAGTCGATAGCTATTTTACAAAATGTATAAAAAGTAAAGTTTACCAAATGGTGTTAAGATTAATTTATTTATAAATTATCAAAATAATCATATATGCACTATGAATTACTAAAAAATAAAGTAATTATTATACAGTAATATCCCGAGCATAAGCTGCAGCGTGTATTAGCTGCATCATTTGCGTTGATGACACATGATTTTAAAATCAGCGACCTATCATTAAAAAACAAATGTCACAGTGACAATAACCATTTTGTTTTAATTGTTTATATTGTTTATTGCACTGTTTTGAATCCTTGATTAAAATGGATAACGATTCTGAACAAAAACAAAAGAAACAACGAAGATAAAATTGAGAAAGAATCCAAAGTAGCTTTCATACCTGCCGAATTTATATCAAAGGTGCAGCCATTAGATCTTACTGTTAACCGTTCTTTGAAGTCAAAATTGCGCAAGAAGTGGGAGGATTGAATCATTAAAGATTATGAGAATTTCAAACATACTAAGTCCGGAAATATGAAAGCAGCTGACTGGAATACCATTTTCGAATGGATTGTCTCCTCTTGGGAGAGGTTAACCTTTCCACCATTTTGATTGGTTTTCGTGTTTCATTCGGTGAAGACGACGAAGATCTTGCAATTGAAGAAAATGAAATGAATGTGAACGAGTCTTATCCAAACATTGCAGTTTTTCATGACCTGGTATTATTACTAGAAAATGTCATTTTTATTGACAATGAAGTGTGATGGTTTTGAGGAGTGTGATGTTGAGATTTGAAATAAATAAATAATCTTATCTTCAATTTGAATTGTTTTTTAGTTGTATAAGCTGCACATCATATTAGCTGCAATTCAAAAATTATGTACGTATTAGCTACAGTTTATACTCGGGATTTTACAGTAAATTAGTGATCACCTTCTTTATATATATATATATATATATATATATATATATACGATTATTTATAAAATATTATTTATCAAATATGTCATATTTGATCTATACAGTGAGCTTTGATATATACAGTGAGCAAAAAAAGTATGGAAACATGAGATTATAATTTTTTATTTCGCTTATTATTTTTCTCTGAAAGTTGTAGGAATCTTTCCTTGAGTGTTTTCTGGTACAGTTTTATGTGAGCTTTCCAACAATATAATCAGCGAAACCCTCCTAGGGTTTTGAGACACCTTTCTACTAAATTTAATGATAAATTTCTCAAATTTTGGGACGAATTTGTGACACTGCTTATATAGTATCGTGGAAAATTCCAGAAAAATATACATTAATTGATGCAATTGGTTAATTGATTTTTCTATTTAGTTGGGAAATTTTGCATTAAATATAGTAAAAAGGTGTCTCAAAACCCTCGGAAGGTTTCGCTGATTATACCATTGGAAAGCTCACATAATACTGTACCAGAAAACACTCAAGATAAGATTCACACTACTTTCAGAGCAAAATAATAAGCGAAATAAAAAATTATAATCTCATGTTTCCATACTTTTTTGCTCACTGTATGTATGTGTGTAGCTAGAGGTAGCTGTTCATTTTTATTCTCTTAGATAATAATAATGATTTTGTCATTAGACGACTCGATGACATGGCAAATAAACAGACGGAACAATTAAGAAAGCTTACTAAATCAGTACAAGAAGCTCGTCAGAGTCACGACGATGAAAGTGTTAAAAAGCTTGTTGGAGAATACGATGAAGTCTTGGAACGATATATTCCCGTTTTAATGCAACAGGCTAAAATATATTGGGATTTAGAAAATTACAAACAAGTCTAATTTCTAATAAATATTAATTGTTCTTCATTTAAAATAATCAATAGGTAGAGAAAATCTTTCGAAAATCTGTTGAATTTTGCAATGAACATGAAACTTGGAAATTAAATGTTGCCCATGTTTTATTTATGCAAGATAACAAATACAAAGAAGCAATTGGTTTCTATGAACCAATTGTGAAAAAGAATTTCGATAATATTCTTGGAATTAGCGCTATTGTTTTGGCAAATCTCTGTGTGTCATACATCATGACCAGTCAAAACGAGGATGCAGAAGAGTTAATGCGTAAGATCGAAAAGGAAGAAGAAGCATTAGCATATGAAGATCCGGATAGAAAAGTTTATCATCTTTGTATTGTGAATTTGGTGATTGGAACTTTGTACTGTGCGAAAGGAAATTACGAGTTTGGTATATCTCGAGTTATCAAGAGCTTGGAACCCTACCAAAAGAAATTGGGTACCGATACCTGGTTAGTGATGTTATATTGCTACTTTCGTAATGTTGGATTATTTTAACTAAAACTATAACTTTATTTTTGTTTTGTTGCATGATTAATTTTAGAAAGCTATAGTTATTATATTCTATTTACATTACAGTATGATTCATAAGTCTGTTGACCCCTCCTTATTTTTGAGAAAAAGATCAAATTTTTAACAAAACATTTATTACGTGGAACTTTCAGTACTTAGTTGAATGTCCTTTCATGTCCTTTATCATTTTTAATCGCCTAGGCATGGATTCAACAAGACTTTTACAATAGTCTTTTGATAGTTCGTACCATATTTTTGAACAGCCACCCACAGCTGTTCTGACGATTTGCACCTTATCGTCTGTAATTTCCTTTTTAAAAGTCCCCATACATTTTCGATAGGATTTGCGTCTGGTGAATTACCTGGCCATGGTAAAAGGTCGACTTCTTTCTTTTTTAAGAAATTCATTGTCGACAGTGCACAGTGTGGTGGTGCAAGATCTTGCTGAAAAATGAATTGTTGTTTTGGAAATACCAAGCACTTTCCAATAATATCAATGCCATGTATTATAGTTTCCTGGTACATTTGAGCATCCATTGAACCTTCTTCTTTTCTAAGAAGACCTACCTCGTTTGCCGAAAAGCACCCCCAGACATGAACTTTGACTCCGTCGCTCATGGTTTCATGGATGTTTCCGATTTTGAGCATTTCATTTCTAGTTCGCCTGATCCAGCGTCTACCACGATGATTATAACATTGGAAAATGCATTCATCGCTAAATATAACAGAATACCAAGTTTCTTTATCCCAATTTTGATATAATGAAGCCCACTGCATTCTTCTTTGTCTCTGTTTAGCGGTAAGGAAAGGTTTCTTTACAGCTTTGAATGCCGTATTCCATATTTCTGTAAAATCCTTTCGACTGTCAACTTACTTATGGCTATTGAAGAAGAAGAAGAATTAAATATCCTTGTAATATTTAACGTGGAAATATCATTGTTTAAACGACTTATGCGTTTCATCACTCTTTCTGATCTGGCGCTTAGTTTATGAGGTCTGCCTCCACGTTAATAAGTTGGAAATAAATGTGTCAAATGCGGATATAAAGGATTTGATCTCGAAGTGTCAAAGTTGTCAATCTATTGATCCGGCACCAATAAAATGGGAAACTGGAAAATTAGCTATCAATGACAACTGGACAAGACTTGCAGCGGATGTCACAAAATTTGATTAACAAAAATTCTTAAGTATCATTGATTGTGGACCCTCTCGATTTGCAGTATGGAAACTAATCAAAGCTGAGGATGTCAAGTCGATTGTTACAGAGTTTACAAATTTGTTCTGCGAGCGTGGATCTCCAAAGGCGTTGATTATTGACAATTATACGACATTTCATTCAGCCGAATTCAGCAAGTTGATGGAAAAGTGGAATGTACATGTCCTATACCGCGCTATTAATCGACCAAATTGCAACGGAATAATAGAGAAAAATCATAAGACAATCAAGAGAATTGCGTCTCGATCGAATATCAGTATCATGGAAGCAATATGGTGGTATAACAATACACCATCCGACGGAAAGGAGACACCTAGTACAGCACTTTACAAGTACATTCCAGTCGGTTTGGAGATAATGGAAAGAATTGAAAAGTAGCCGGTTTACAATAAGATAAAGTCAGACTTCGTAGAGCAACAGTTAGTTTGGGTAAAGCCTGAAAATAATATGCCATGTACAAAGCAATGGACAAGAGGCGTTGTCGTTAGAAAATTGGATCAAAGAAAGTACTTAATAAATTGTGATGGTTTTTGCAGTCCACGGCATATATCAGATATTCGACCAAGACAACCAGACCTGCCGCGAAACTCTTACTCAGATTACATGTTGGAAAATAACAACGAATCAGCTCCGAGTGTTAAGCAAAGTGAATCGGGAATCAGCAACAGACCCCAAGGAGAAAGACGAAAACCGAAATATTTGAACGAGTATGTAGTAGATATAGATTCTTGTGACGAAGAATCTGGGGGGAGTGTTACATGTTAAATTTATTTCTTAAATGAAATATTTAACATGAAAAAATATAGATAATTATTTGTTTAGATAATATCTATTTAAAAAGTATTTGTAAGTGAAAAATAAATTTTGCTGATTTTAAATCAAATTTTATCAAATAATAGAATGTTAATCTATAAAATTAAAGAAAAAATTTTAATTTTTAAAAATCTCGTTTTAATAAATAAGTATCAGTATTTATAATTCCATATTTTATGTATAAGAAATTTGGTCAAAAGAAAACGAAAGTTCCTCAAGAAAATTGTTTAAATAATTGTTATTTGTGTTATTAATAAAGTTTTGGTGTTATTGAGTCTTGATCAAGAACCCAACAATCTATACAATTTTTTATTATTTACATCAACAAAAGAAACAAAAACGAATAAAAATGTCACAGATTGTCATTCTTAATTGAGGCGAGAGAGCGAGATGATGAATGAGTCTCTTGATGTAAATATCGATAATAATAATAAAATTTAATTATATATATAATAATTTTTGAATCCGAAACGGTTCTACGACATTTCGTCGCAGCGAATTTTGGTCACAGGACAATTTGTCGCATATATTTGAATTAAAATTATTATTAACTGATGTAGTTATTTTATTTACAATCGATGATCCTGATCACAAGATTTATTTTTCCTAGAGGAGGATCTTCACCTGCAAGCATTCGCGCAACGTTTATTTGGTTGATGTTCTTTTCTTTCTGAAGTTTGACTGCTAACCTCGGCAGAGTTGGATGTGCAATTTGAACTGTCCGTGCAAATACATTGTTACATCCTTCTACTGCATTGTTAGAGCAAGGAATGTTATCACGGACTGCTTAGTAGCAGCCCAGATATCGGGTGAAAAACGAGCACCACCTCTTATTCGTCTTCGTCGTCTTCCAATGAATGTGTCCACACAGTAGTTTAGAAGTTGATCGACTTCTGGAAACGAATCGAGATCTAGCACCTCCAATCATATGTTATGAACCACATCGTACACTTTTTAAAATACATTAAATTTTATTTTTTTAACAATTATCTTAAACATATTTTCTTATAATAAATATTAAAAAATCTATTAGAATTAGTATTACATATTACTTATAAACATGAATTAAAAGGATAATATCTCTAACACTATAAATTAATGCATTGAAGGATAATTCATTGCAGGACAATTCATCGCATATAAAAAAGTAAAATAAATAATTTACGATAAATAAAAATAAAAAATTTTACGACGATGTGGTTCATAACATATGATTGCAGCTGAAGATCCTCCTCTGCGGATCCTCCTAAGGAAATATTGTGATCAGGATCGTCGATTGTAAAAAAATATCTACATCAGTCAATAATAATTTTAATTCAAATATATGCGACGAATTGTCCGGTCACTTCCGAAACAGTTGTCAAGAATTAAATGAAGCAAAATCTTCATACTTTTGATATCAATTGCGTATCATTCCATTCTAGTTCCATCCTTTGATATAAATTTGTTATTTAAAAGGTACATTTTTCCTCTTTCTGATAATAACGATTTATTATGAAGCAGAAGTTTTAAAGAGATTCGTGTTTTTGGAATATTAGTGGCACAGTAGATCCATAATCTATAATATAAACAGTGTGTTCCATATCCATGTGGTGATTTTAGTTCATTTAATAGTGAAAATGTCTGACAAGTAAGCTAGTTCTTCAATCCAATAATTCCCATTATTTTAAGAGAATTTTTTAAAAAAATACGTTACAAAATTAAGCATATTTATGAACTTTCCGCGAATCCCTTAAATATTTCTGCCGATCACCGGTCGAGAACACTGCTACATACCTTTTTTCGTGACTTCTTGTAAACGTATTTCTGAAGTTAGTTTTTCTTGTGATTTATCGACTATCTATCCCACTTTTGTTGAATATCAATACATTCTTTTAACGTAATTATTTTAAATTTATATTTTATTTTAAGAACTAAAATTATTGATTTAATATATTACACCTTAATCAATGTCGTGATCTTATTTGGTTAGGCACAATTCTTTTTAACAATGATCCTAGTTGAACAAAACTAACTAATTATGACAATGTTCTAATATGATTTCGTTTCTTGGTCTTTTTTACTTTTGTAAATGACAGTGTAAAGCGTTACATACATTAAATATTCAAATTCTTGTTTAAAGGTTCTACGCAAAGCGTTGCTTTTTGTCACTGATTGAAAATATGGCCAAACACATGATACTTCCGAAAGACGCCATTCTTCTGGACTGTATCCATTTCCTTGAACACTGCGAACGTAAAATTCAATAAAAAATATATTGATGTGATATATGATTGGTATCTGTAGTGTATGGAAGAGATGTGAAAGCGTTTATCGAGCAACCACTTGAAGAAGAAAAGATCCATCCGGGAAAAAATACCGTCACATATGAAGCTCGACTAATCAAGTCTCTTTTGATGCAATTGATGATGTGAGCCCACAGGCAGCGGATCGAGCAAATAACAAATGACTCATCTTGTTGTTATAAATATATATTCGTTGTTTCGATTTTTCAGTATCGTGAAAGTTTGCTGTTGCGATTTTCGATGTTTTTAACAAAATATCTTTTTCTTAGTTTCTTATTTTCAAGATTGATTTATTGTGTGATAATCTAAATACGATTTGTTGTTAATTTGGAGTAATTTGTGTGACATGATTAATTTGGTATCGGTTTCATTTAAGTAACTATAACCACGTTCTGGTATTCTTTGTATTTTTATAAGGTCTTTATAATAAAGGTAAATGTGTTAGTTGGTTCCGTAAATTTCTTTGTTTTTTATGTGGTCATTTTTCTTGTTATTTTATCTTCTGTTTGGTAATATAAAAAGCGATTCGATGGGAGAATTATTAAAAGTTTCATTTATAGGTGAGTTATCCAACAGGTTACTTTGGACTCTTCATTATCATATTCAAAATTATGTACACCTCAATACAACACCAAATCACAATATCATAAATTTTCTTCCATATTCGCCTTTATTGAATCCTACGGAGGCCTTATTTTGCAAAACTGAAACTGAAAAAAAACAGAGCCAAATCAGCACCCTTTTTCTGGACATACTGACAATCAACCATTAACAAAGTTAAGCCAATTTGTAACAAATCATCGAAAATATGGCTGCCAAATATGAGCACAAGTACATGCAGAATTTCTTCTTCCATACAAAGAAATTCCTTGTAGATTGTCTTGAGAAGTTGGACATTTTCGGAGATTATATTAAATGTGAACTAATTTTTTATTCAATAAATGTATAATTTGACTCACTTATTTGAAAGTAATTCATTTAGCATAAAAAAATGAAAAAAATATATTCATCTACACTATTAGATGTCATTTTACTACTAAAAACTGGAAGTGACTGTGTAAACTGCATTTACTAAAGTTAAAAATAATATTTTTAATTATTAAAAAAATGATTTTTAAACAACTATTGTTGTTTTATTAATCAGAATTATCAAATAAGAAATTTTCAAAAATCATGTTTTATTGTTCTTTTAATAATCGATAGATGAAATTTACAATGGTGTCAGAACTGGTTCGCTCGATTACAACCAAGTCTCTACAAAACTGCCGCAATACTTCGATGCGGCGGACATGTGGTTTCGACAAGTCGAGGCCGTTTTCAAATTGTCCAAGATCTCCAGCGAAACGACGAAATTCCTTCACGTCCCTGCCAGTCTTCCACCATCCATTCTCATGGAGTTTTAAGAATACTTCAATACCGAATCGGCAACACCGTACACAGATCTCCAACAATCAATAATCCGGAGTTACAGACAATAATCATTAGTTCACTTTGATTGGCTTTTCTCCACTAAAGGCATGGGCGACCGACGTTCGTCGGAGCACCTAAAGATTCTTCAGTGTCATCGTGCTCAACTCGGACCGACTTCTGAGGACGATCAAATTCTATGGAACGACTTCCTGCGGGCACTTCCGATTGACATCCAGAAACACCTCATCGCGAATGGGAACCAAAACTTATCACACCTAACCTCACTCGCGGATGATCTTCTCAGGGTTAAACAACCCAACTGTATAAATGTCGCGGAAACAAATCCTTTCCTAGCCCAAATTGAGAAACTCACGGATGAAATAAATCAACTCAAAAGGAGAATCGACAAAAGCGAAAACCAAGACCAGACCGTCATGTGCTATTATCACCGCAAATTCGATCACAGAAATGTCTCAAACCATGCAACTGGAACGAACACAAATCTTCTGGAAAAGTCAAAGGTTCAGTGTGAAACCGATAACGCCGAACCGCACAAAACCACCGGATCAGGTATCCTCAATTTTTACTGTTCCAGCCACCACAGATAACATATTCTCGTCGATACGGTCGCCAACATAAGGATCCTACCCTACAGCCTATTTCAACCCAGCGCGGGTCGGAAACTCAGAAGCTCGTGACGGTAAATGGGCAGGATATCCCTACATACGGGAGACATACGATCGAATTCCAGTTCACAGGATACAAAATAAATTCAAGAGGAGATTTATACTGGCCGACGTCCAGAGACGGATTTAAGGATCAGACTTCCTTGCTCACGAGGACATCACTGTCGACTGTAAAAGGAATCAAATCTCAACAAGAAACCATACTATCTCGGGATCAGCGAAGATATGCCACAGCATCACGCCCGCAGCAACCGAGGTCACACCGGCATTGAGAATAGAAACAAACGGTTCTGAAAATCGCCCAGAAACCGAGAAGAATTTGGAAACACATTCTCAGTACGATGCGCGAGGAATTCAATCGCCTATTCGTAGAAGGCACAATTAGAAGAAGCACGAGCTCCTGGTCTTCATCTTTAGTGCTCGTCAGAAAACCCGAAGGGAGCTACCGTCCTTGCGGTGACTACGGGCTTTTAAATTCTGTAACATGTCTGGACAGCTTTCCTCTGCCCAGAATGTCAGACATCCTAGATCGAATATCAGGGAAAACAGTCTTTTCAACGCTTGATCTAAAAAGATCGTTTCACCAATGTCCGATTCATGAGGCCGACATCCACAAGACGGCCGTAACGACTTTTTCGGGTTATTTGAATACACCACCATGCCTTTGGCTTACGCAATGCATCCCAGATGTTTCAAAGATACATGAATGCTTTGCTTCACGGCACTGAAGACTTCGCAGCCTGCTACATTGATGACATCATCATATTATCGGACTTTCTCGAGCAATAGGAACAACATCTGTCACTTATAATGAGCCTAAATAAAATACATTTATTTGATGTAGTAAATTAATCAATATTAAGTAAATAATCGCAAATGAAATCAACAAAAATTATTTACAGCGAAAGAATTTCAATGGGATCCGGAGGGTATCTCGCTCGGCAGTATCGGTTTGACGGTTTGTCTTCCTCGCTCGTCGACACGTCGGTTAAGTGAAGTGTCTTCCTCGGTCGCTCCCTCGTGAATTCATCAAACAATTTTCTGCTTGTGGTATCGCCGGCTCCTTCGAGTAGGCGGTCGTTCTCCTCGTCGGTTTGAAGTTTGTATATTAAAGTTCTTCTGATATATTGGCGTAATGTGTGACGTAAGTTCGGTTTCTTTTAACTCGAAATTTGTGCGACTTAGTCGTAAAATGATTTCTGTTTTATACTTTAGATAGGTTGCCCTGTTGTCCCTTCTCGGCCAATCGTCTGCTGCCAGCTTTAAATTCTACAAAACTTCACGATGCTGGTTGGTCGGGCTTGTTCGTGTGTCTCCAAAATTTTTTTTGTAATTTTTGATTTACTATAGGATTTTGAAATTGTGTGTCGATATACACGTTTTTATTTTCAGAACACACGCGCGGCTGATTCACGGATGATTCACGCGGAATCATCAGCTGATGTTTATTATCGGATTCGCGGCTGACTCATGGTAAAATTAATTAATTTTCTATATTTCTTAATTAATTATTTGATCTTTCAGGGGTTATATCTCTTCTCAGGAAGGTTTTACAGTTCTACCGGTTTCGCTCACGGATTGCTCGCGCGATGATCTCTCGTGGGAGGGTCGGATGACCACTTAACTCTATTGGATACCACGGTGAGGGACTTTGTTGTTTTTTGTCTGTTTTTTAATTGATTTTGATTCTTTAAGGGTCAATAACTTCTTTCGAGAATCTACCAGCGTCCAACGGGTTCTATTCAGGGACTCGCGTTGTGAGGGGCTACACTGAGGGGGTAGGATGACCTCTCAGTTCCACAGGGTGTTTCGGTAAGAAACTTTATTATTTTTCGGGCTTATTTTAATTAACTATTATTCTTTTAAGGTTTATTATCTCTACTAGTGGGCTCTTCGAACACTGACGGGTCACTTTCACGGGTTCCCCTTGCAGTACTTTACCGATGGTGGGGCGGTTGTTCGCCCTCTTTTATCAAGTAAGTTTTTATTCGACTCTGTCTTGTTTTTCTTTATGATGCGTTTTTAGTTTTCTTGCGGTATCTTTAACGTCCTATCGATCTATGAGGGAATCGGGGTCCACTTCGAGGTATGATCGGGCCGATAAACTAAAACTGTCATAAAACTGTGAATTTTATGTATTGTATTGCTATTATTCTTCAATTTCTTTTGTTTGCTGAATATTGTGTTTGGTGCTCCGAGTGTCCGTTTATCAAAATGGGTTTTTGATCGCAGCAATTGTTTCGTAACGCATTTCGGACCGCAACATTGCACAAAGGTCTCAATAGACAGATTAAAGCCAACGTTTACTTGTCATGATACTCCGCATCTTATGCAGGGGCATATGTTAACTGCATTTACTAAAATTTAACATATTATTTTTAATTATTAAAAAAAGATTTTAAAACAACTATTGTTGTTTTAATAATCAGAATTATCAAATAAGACATTTTCAAAAATCGTGTTTTATTGTTTTTTTTAATAATCGATGGATGAAATTTACAGACTGTATAATCAATTGAAAATAATTTCATTTAAATTTGATTAACAAATTGCTTGTAAATATTTTCAAAATCTAAAAATGAATAATGCAATTAGTAAAAATAAGAATAATTATTTTTTTACAACTTTAATAATTATATTACTATTAAAAAACTAATTGAAGTAGAGTGTGCAAATAAATGATATAATATATATATATATATATATATATATATATATATATAAATCACTTTTAAATAAATACTAAAATATATATTAAATATATACTTAAGTAGTAAAATAATTATTATAAATATTATGGTCTAAAATCATTATGTAATAATCATAACGATTAGAATTCTCAAACATTTTCTCTGTCATCATCATTTTGTTTAAATTCATTAAAATAAATAAAATACAAAAGCGATAAATATGATAACTTTTAAAGTTAACAAATCGGCAATCAAACCGACCGATATATTCCGATTTACCCATAATTTAATATTTCAAAAAAGGTAATTCTTAAAATTAATTTTTATAATCGATAAATTACACATGCGACAATAAATTCGCTGTATAAAATTACCGATGAAAATAAAAATCATTCGATTAGACAATTCGCTCGTGTTTGGAAAGTTGACGATAAATTCTATGAAGATTTGTATAAAATTAGACCGGATGATAAGAAGATAGGCGAACCGTTAAATAGTGCGTGATTTTTGATTCGATTTTTTTGATTTATTAATCTTTTCACCGCCGAGTCGCAAATTTAATACGAATTAAGTTTTTTGTACCATAATAATTTTGATTTCCGATCTGCCCCCACATAAATTTATAATTCATAATTAATTGAATGAATAAATAATTAAATAAATTATTAAATTATTCAATTAATTAATGAAATTATTTAATAATTAATGGAATAAATAAAATAAATAGTTAAATAAATCAATTCGATATTAATTGAACGAATAAATAAATTAAAAAATGGTATCTATTAATTATGAATTAAAAATTCGGGGGAGCAGATTGGAAGTCATTCCTTTAATTATTGATATAATTATTGCTATCTTCCTTCGTCATGTACCCGTCCACTCATATATTCCTGCGTTTCAGATCAAATTCGTAAATTTTCTCTTGAATATTCTTATATCTTCTGCTTTTGTGGCATTTCTCAGAGTCATTTCTCTTTTTACTTCTCTATCTTCCATGATGATGGTGTACGCTAGATCTCAAAGTTCTTTTTTTCCAGTTTTTTCACAACTAGTTCATCAATTTTTTTAAATACTTCTGATGGATTTTTATCCCTGATTCTAATCTCTACAAATTACTTCATTGTCTCTAAGATATTCTTCTTTTTAGAAAATCCCCTTCTCATTCTTGTGTCCAGTTGTCTCCTTGTGCTTTCTCACATTTGCTTATTGCCTCCAGGGTCATGAAGGCTGTAACTAGTATCGCTTTTCTTTTTGCCTTAAATCCCAAAATTTTTGAGTATCTATCAAAGCTTATTATGAATTCTTCTAATTTTACATCTGACTCATCGAATGTCAGCTGTCCTCTGATGATTAGTGTCACGTGGTCGTGTGTTGTCATATTAAGAACATTGACACAATAATTATTGGTATATTTATTATTATCACATTTAGAGTCAACAAAACTCTTGGAAGATTGTTCACCGTTTGACATCGTTCTAATTGATTTTTATTTCTATATTTTTAATAATGATTATACGAAATCGTAAAAAATATAAATTAATAATTTTAACCATTTCTTTATAAGAACTCTAAATAGTAAAAATGTTATTAAATTTTACAAAATGAATTTAAATTTAAATTTCATTAGTTTTATTTGAATCGATTTAAATGTTTTTCTTTTTTAAAAATATTAAACTTGATTTTAATTGTTAATTTTAAAAATTTAAACTTATCGAATTATATATCATTTCGTTTTTATTATTTTAATTATGTTCGAATAGTCAATCACTGTAAATACAAAAAGAATACTATCTTGGTGGGACAATCACCATTCTAAGTTCAACATACTCGAATCAACATACAGCATTCATACATTCACCCATTCATATAATTTAAAATATTCCTCACAATTTGTTTAAGTCTATTTAAAATAAAAAAAGAATTCCAAATTAACTAATAATTCAAAAAAATATTCTTTATGCAATTCCCGATTGTGATTGATAAATACAATGATGACAATGAATACGAGGAGACTAGATCAAATCACGGAAAGGTAACAAAAAGGGTTTTCCTAGATAAAAGGCAAAGGTATGAAAATGATCAGGGAAACGAAGAGGCAAGATCGCAAGGAAAGGTGATCAATGTGCTTAAATTAAATTATATTGACCAAAAAAATCAAGGAAACTTTTTCAAACTCCCACGGAAAACAATTTAAAAAATATGATAATATTATCTTTTTCTAGGAACATTGGCTGTAATGTTCTTGATTCCCGCATAAAAGAGACAATATTGTTAAGAGAACTTCACACATTTGTTACAACATTTATTACAAACACAATATGGATCCTCTTTATGACAATCCGTAATAGTACATTCACTCATAATCATCTATCAATTTTAATACTTCTCATCTCAAAATCTGAAATAACTTGAAGCTATATATTTTATTTAAAATATTTACTACAAATGTTATTGGTTAAAATAAAATTACTATTAATCATTTAAAAATAATAATTTGATTTAATTATTTACAAATTAAAAGAAAATCAAATTATTTGAAATTTACAATAATAATAAATTAAAATTTTGAATATTGAATCTAAATTTGAGTAAATTAGTTTCAGATAATAGGAATTAAAATATTAATCAATCGAGTAGGAAAGACAAAATCACAAATTAACACAACATTCAAACAATACACAAAACGTTGGCCGGACAGTTGCTCACACAGACATTTGCCTACAAGATAAATACCCACAGTTGATTTTTTGTGGTATATCGAATTTGTATAATTTCCGTATTCACTTTTTTAAATTAATGAAGTTGGAAATTTTTTTTAAAAAATTCAATTAAATATGAAAAATTCTTAATCTATTATGCAAAATTCTGATTTATATTTAAATATCTTTTTTTAATATTTCACATATCATACTTTTTTATAAGTTCGTCTAATTACTTTTGTTTGTAAATTTTAAATTTATTTTTTGCAATGTATTTATTTAGGTATTACATAACCGAAAAAAATGGGAAATTTACATTAAATTTAGAATTTTTCATAATAGATTCAGAATTTTTCATATTAAATTAGGAATTTTTCATATTGCATTGAGCATTTTTCATAATACATTCAGAATTTTTTATTAATAAATTCAGATTTTTTCATATTAAATTGAATAATTAAAATCATATGTTTTCCAACTTCTTGAATTTTAAAAAGTGAATACGGAAATTATAAAAATTCGGCATCACACAAAAATCAACTGTGGGCATTTGTCCTGAGGGCAAATATCCGGGAATCACAAAAAACATCAGCATTTCAAATATTTCTCACACAAAATTATTAAATTCAAGTAAATTTTAGAAAAAAACTAAAATTTAAGTAAAATTTAAAAAACATACAAAATTCGAATAAATATTAGAAAATAAAATAGCTACAGAGACATTTCGGTAATTAATAATTAGTAAATATTTTAAATAATAATAAATGAATATAATCAATATTAATTGATTTTTTGCACAATAAAGAGACCACAAATCAGATTTACATAATTATTTTTACCATACATCTTATTTTAATAAATTTTACAAGAATTTAATAATTTTTCTTAAATTTACTTGAATTCTATTATTTTTTCTAAAATTTATTTGAATATTTTAATTTTTCTAAAATTAAAATTAAAAATACATCACATTTGGGAGAGGCTTATTAATTGTCCTAGAGGAGGATTGAAATTAGCTAATCTGAAATGCAGTTTTACATTAATGTAAAAAATTTCACAATTTTTCAATCTATGAAATCGTAGCAAGTTAATGTTATGATTTTACAATTAATTCAAAGTAAGATATTCAGCTGAAAATCGATTTATTCATAAAAGTACTATTTTACCTAAATTTAACAACCAATATCTGTGTTCCTACTCAGAAATAAATAATCATTTAAAGCTCTTTTGATGGATTGTGTTATGAGCATCAAAAAGATACATGCATTATACCTATGGGCGTATATCTAATAAATTATCACACTCTGACCCAATTGAGTACATCTGGTGGTGAAAAGGTTAATGAAATGAACTACTTATTAAATCTCTATCTAATTTATTTTTATTTGATTATTCAAATATTTGTTTAAAAAAGTTGTTGAGAATTGCTTGAACAATAATTTGAAAATTGTGTGACCTAAGATTTTTCAGGTTCCACTTAGTTAAGATAATCGGATGAAGATTATTAATCAATTGTATGATGCAAAATTACGAAAGTTTTGATAATATTTGTCATAGAAATAAAAGTATCGAAAATCATATTGGCGTTATATATATAAGGTGTGTCCATTAAAAAAGTGCACAAGTTTTAAAACCATCATAACTTTTTAATTAGACCTTCAAATTGACGGAAATCTGAACAAAGACTAGATCATAATAACACCATAACTATTTTATTATATCAAACTAATAAGGCCATAAGAGTTAGCAAGCATTATTCTTTGTCTAAAATTTGCAAATAATGTCCTAAAATATAAATTGTTAAACTGCTTTGTTTTAGTTTTGATTCTGTGAATCAACTGGTCTTCAGAATCGGCAGTCCAACCCTTTTCATACACCTTCTCCTTTAAATGAGCCCAAAACTTTTCAATTGGGCGTATTTGGGGAGCACAAG
>MQRK01237739.1:212-11459 GCA_001938485.1 Girardia tigrina | reverse complement strand
ACAATCGCTGAATTGAGAGAAGCAATTGAACATGAATGCAGCAAAATACCAAGGGAAATGTTTGTTGATGTGTGCGATTCCATTGCTTCGCGTTGTCAGAAGTGTCTGGATCAAGATGGGGGTCAGTTTGAGAACAAACTGTGACCAATATAAATAAATATTACTCGTAATTATTTTTACTTTTTTAATCAATAAAATTAAATTTTTAATGTGTATACATATTTTTGGGACACTCTGTATAAACATGTTGGGGTTAAATAAATCGATTTTTTGGGTCGCAATGTTACTTTAACCCACTTTTTCAAGCGTCTCTAACATAAAAAATATTAAGGATTGCCTTCCCGAAACCCAAGAAGAACATAATAAATACCGTATAAAATTTCAAATTTCTTTCGGGTTTTGAGCGGGAAGGCAATCATCATTGAAGTGGTTTCAAGTGAAACCATTGAGAATGTCACAGTGAAAATACAGGAGAAGGAGGACATCCCACTGAATCATCAGAGAATCATTTTCGCTGGTAAACAACTTGAAGACGAAGGAACACTTTCTGACTACAATATCCAGAAAGATTCTACTCTTCATTTAGTTTTGCGATTGAAAGGAGGTATGAACGAATCCGAATTCGAAACAGATGAACGGAAGATATGGATGAAAGAGAAGAGAGGAAAAAAGATCAGATTAACAATGCTCGCCAAAAAGCTGTTTGATGAGGACGTGGGAGAAGAAGATTTTTCAAAAGCCAAGAAAGAATATGATGCGAAATACCTTACACCCTGTGGAAGGGACACATTTCCAATTTTTTAATAGAAGAACTAAAACTATTCAAATAACAGGCGATGTAGTAGCCATGAAATCTGGTACGTTTGTTATGATGACAGGAATTTCCAACCATAGACCCATTGTATCGATCATAAAGCAGGATATCTCTGACGATTTACAATCGCATCCATCAATTTCACAAGTACGGGCATCACATGCCATTTGAATATGAAATATAAGAAAATAAGAAAGGCCAGGCACACATCTCGCACTGCAAGCCTTTCCGAGAGCCTGGGAAACTATGGAACACGATCTGCATATCTTGTCGCTATTATATTTAATATTTTTCTTTAATTTAATTTTGAATTGAACACAAGACTCAGATTGGGGAAGACGGGGAGAGAAATAAAAAAACGAATTGAAGGTGTATATTGAAAACAGGTCCTTATTATTAGAAGATTCACCAATAAAATCGGGGAATTTTTCAACATTAATTTTAATTAACTTCACTTCATTTTTCGTTTCCTCCAGAAACTTAAAAATATTACTTTTCATATATATGATATTACTTTTATAATAAAATATTCCTTTTTAATTGTAATTCCAGTAACGAAAAGATAATGATTTAATTTCCACAACAAAAATTCAATTTTTAAAACGTTCGATAAATCAAGAATATTCAAACAAAATAATATGTTTCATTCTACATGATTTATTATTTCATTAAATAAAATATTTGAAAAATTTAAAATATTTAAAAGAGAATATTTAAACTAAAAATTAATTAATTAAAGGAAAATATTGAAACTAAAGTTGTTTTGAAAATATTTATGCTCGATCCACCAGTTCAAGACAGAGTCAATAGAGAGCCACTTGAAAAGATGTCTCCGAAACATATTAAAGAATCTTGCGTACATATGTTATTATCTACATGTTTGTGAATATAAAGGATAAAAAAAATATTAAAAGGTTTGAGTTTAGAAAGTTTTATGTTTTAATTAATTTAATTTTTGTAATGAGAAAAAAAATGTAATGGAAAAATGTAATTGGAAAAATGTTTTAAAAAAAATCATTGTTATTATTATGGTAAAAATTATTATATTATTATTAATATGTATAGAGAGTTAAAATTTTAAGATTGTTTTAATGTATTAATTAAGAAAATTTTTTTGATATCTAATAAATGTATATAATGCGCATATATAATGCATATAATGCACACAGCATTTGTTATGATACAGTGTTTGTTGGAAGAAATTATCGATTTCTTTCACGAATTATTTATGTATTGGAATTTAATATCTAAATTAAAAGAAAGGATAATTTTTCCATTTGATTATGTTTTTGATATGAATTTTATGAAGACATTCGAAGATAATTATGAAAAAATTCCGGATCAGAGAAATTGACGAAATTTCAGTTCCTATTAAAAATTGTGAAGACATTCATGATGAATGGAATAAATTAACGATAATATTTCCAAATTGTGGAAAATCATCAACTGACAGATATTTATTTCTTATGGATTATGTTGAATGCGGTTCTTATTCATTGGAAATAGTATGTATGTTATTTACTTATAAAATTAAATGTCCTAATGAAAAATATTTACTATGTGTAAAATTATTAACCGATAGGGATTTAGTTCTTGATTATGTTGACTGCGATTCTTGTTTATTGAAAACAATATGTATGTTGTTTGCTTATAAAATCAAATATCGAAAGAGAATACATTTATCACGCATAAATCACAAATCTAAAACGAGAACAAGATACGACCTGTTGTGCTCTGGGCGAGGCTGCCGCGCTCAAACTGCCGCTCTGCGATCATTTTTGAAATACTTCGTTACGGAAATATCCCGGGTTGACAAGATTGATCATACATTGCTAGATATTATGTTTTTGTAGTTTGAATCATTCTTTATTTGAAATTGTCGGATTTTAATGTGATTTTATTTATCACTGGTTAGAAATATTAAATATTTTTGTGTAATGATAAGTACGAATTTTTAATTATGGACCATCCACATATTATGTACGCACTGAAGGGAGAGGGAGTGTTTAAATTTAAAAGATTTTGCCTATGGGTGCGTATGATAATGGGGGTGGGTAATTATTAAATATGTAAACATGCAATGGTTTTCTTAAAAACATCTTTTTATTTTTCTGCTCTGTGAACACACCATCATTCTATCAACAAAGGTGGAATATAAAATCTAATAAAGAATTAAATGTTGGTGTAAAAATATAGAGTTGGAATTGTAAGATTCCCTGATGCATATTGTTGTTGTTCTGTTCCTTTTCGCTTTACTCTAATAATATAGGGGATTTTGCATATAATGCACACAGCATTTGTTATGATACAGTGTTTGTTGGAAGAAATTTAGAACATTGTATAAAAATGGTGGTTCGAGACTCAATTTGCATGTGCTTATGGTAGTTCAAAATTTACAGGGTGCAATGGAGGGAGGAGGAGTGTTAAAATATTAACTTTTTGCGTATGTAATAAATGGATGGCCCCTTAAATAAACAAAAGAAAAAATAAAAATAATTATTTTATTATTATAATAATAAAATATGAAAAATTAAAATTTTTATTTAAAACAAATTTTTATCGATAAAAAAACCAAAAAAATACTGTTAGAAAATTTGAATTAATAGGCAGGGGTGTTGACAGGTGGTACAGTTGCATAGCTGCAGCATTGGTGTTGATGGGGTTTTCCTGGATGGTGGGAAAAAGCTTGATTGTATCTCACAGCACCTCATCTTTTTAGTCCAGCTGCCACCTCTGATACAACACGAAAGTACCAGAATCAGATTCTTTGTAACGTTCCTCAATTTATAATCGACAATTTTAGACAGCAGCGGCTCAAGGAAACCAAAATTGATGACAGGTAATTGACGAAACACAGTAATACCGATAAACTCACACGTCTCAATCAATATTCCGTCGCCCTCTACTTGCAAAAATTATTAAATTTGAATACTTGAATATATACAATGATTAATACAATTATTGATTTTATAATGATTAAGATTTAAAGAATCAACATTTGAAAAATAGTGTATCAAACAACAATATCTACATCAATAAATCTTGGTAAGTTTTAAGTGAATAAAGATGAAAAAATGAAAATTTTACGAATAAATTACGAAATTCAATTTATCTATTTATGAGGACGGAAGCTTTAATATTTTATAATAAGTTGTTGTTTAATTTAATTTCCTTTGAAAATTATATTTGCAGGTGTTATATGTAATTTGAGGATAAATATCAATGTAAAATTTTAAAATAATTATTAACAAAATATTTATGATAATATAAAATAAACACCCCTTTTTATAAATATTTATTTTCAAAAAACGTATATTATGCATTCAATAAATCTTTAATTCTTTTTTTTCGAATCGATTACAAATATAAAGTCTAAAGTTATTAACCTAAGGACCGAAAGTCGTTAGTAATATTCATCCTATTCAAATGGTGGATCGGAAAAATTTTAAATCAGTTTTGATTATCTATGTGGTTAATTAATTAAAATTTATATTTACATGATATATTGTTTTTATAAATTTCTTAAATTATAATTTTTTATAGAAAAATTTGGGATTACTTTATCATTATATAGTTTTATTACCATGCATAAACTAAATTATAAAATAAATTGTTTTTGTTCAAAAAATGATATAGACCATAAATAATATTACTATATTTTTATATTTAACAAAACAAATCAAATCTAATAATGTTTATTACATTTAAAAGAATTTCCATAAGATAATCAAGTAGCAGTTGAAAAATGAATATAAATGTTTTGTCTAAATTTTTTAAACATTACTAAATAAATACATGGATTTATCAGTGTAAGCAACAAATAGAGTTACATAATATATTTTAATAAACAGTCATAAAGTTCTTCAATATTGCTGTTAGTTTCTAAAGTATATATGGTCATGTCGACGATTAATACAACCACATAAAATACCGTTGAAATGAAGGTTGAGACCGAATATCTGTAGAAGGATCTGTACCGGCTTGACTTTATCGACGTGGCATATAAAATCAGTTTACTTTTGGAACTTCGGAAAAGATATCGTACAGAAATAATATTCAGTAAGATTAAACTTGAAACAGGAAATATCAAATAAGAAAAGAAATAAAAAATGGTACTTGAATATTTAAGATCATATGTACAATAATAACTGTTGTTCGATACATTTAAAGTTTTTTCATAGCTTATGTCATTCAGTACGTAGGTGATGATAATGACGGACAGCAAAAGAACAATACATATCATGAAAATTGTTATCTTCTTATTTATTATTTTATATTTGAGAGGAAAGACGATACAAATAAACCGATCCAGAGATATCAATATCATCATATAAATATTCATCGTATTAAAAAGCCAAAAAAATGTATTCCAATCCAATATGTAACAGTAAAACTGAACATAGAGAATAGAACTTGAAGAGAATTTTGCGGTCTCCTTGAAATAATTTAAAATAGAAAATGGATGAAATATAATATTATTTATCGTCTGTATTTGAATCATCAGAGAAGCATTTTTAGAGGCAATTTTATATTTACACAAGAACATGAGGAACAACCCATTCATAACCATATAGATACTCGAAGATACGCATTGGAATCCAAATATAACAATTTGTCCACCACAAAAATCATTGAAAAGATATATCATTTAAAAAAACAAATTTTTAATTAATTTTAATTTTGAAATTATTTTTTTTATATTCTAAAAATGTTTTTCATTTTTCATTGGTTAAATATTCATTGATTCAGATGAAAGAACGAAAAGATTTTATAATTATTGTGTATTTAATATAATGTATCGACACATAAAAATGTCAGAAAAACATTTTCCTGTGAGATTTGTCATAATGAACAAATATTTGTTGAAAATTCCATAAAATTGACAATTAAAAATTATAATGAGAAAATATTTTTAAAGTAGATTTAAAATTTTTTTAATTAAATTACTATTGAGAACATTGAGACAATTATCATTTGAATTTTTATTACTACAACATTTAAAGTTATTACAACTCTCCGAAGATCTTTCATCATTTGACATCGCTCTAATTGGTTTCGTTACTTCTATTTTTAGTTATGGTTATTTGAAAATTTGTTCTAAATCTTTTAAAAATACATAATTCCTAAAAATATTAATAAAAAACAATAATTTAAATCACTTCTAAATAAAAACACAAAATTATAAAAATGTTATCACATTATTAAAATGACTTTAATTTAAATCTTATTAACTTTATTTCAATTTAATTAAATGCTTTTCTTTTCTTAAAAAAATAATAAATTTAATTTAAATTGTTAATTTAAAAAATAAAAACTTATTATTTTTGTGAGTAGGAATAGTTACGTAATAAATATTGTTTGTTACTACTTGAAATAACTAAGATTACTTACGTAATAATTATTGTGTGATTGCTGATGACATTGATTGTGTAAAGTCAGTTGTGATGATACAATAAAATGGGTTACTTGTCTGATGTTGAATGTATGCTGAATGCATGTTTAATGTATGCTGAATGTATGTTGATAGTATATGTTTGTTTGAGAGTGTAAACCAATGAAAAGGCTTTGAAAATGTGAGTCATTTTAACATCACTATTTTCCCCATTAAATAGTCGAGATTATTGATATTGTGTTAGAATTAATAAATCTTAGAATCGGATTTAGTCATTTTATTTTAAATGGATCACATGGCGACCACGCTAAATACAAGCGAACTACTACAGATTATCCCTCAATCCAAGAAATTTTCTATCGAGATGGATGTGGAGGAGTTTCTATCAGAAATGCGGAATTATTTCAACATAATTCAAATCAATGAAGAACAGAGAAACATCCTTATTCGAGCATTTATGGTCGACAACAGTAGGAAGCAGTTTGAAAAGAATGTGGAAGGTACTATTTTCGAAAATTATGAAGACACATTTCGGAGAGTATTCGTTAAGACCACTGATCTTGCAGAAGATCTGCAAAACGCTCTTGCTTATAGGAAAGGAACAGCATCAATGGACGAGTATATTCGAAAAATTGAGAAAGATGTCAAAAAAGTAATGAAGCACAAGTTAACATCAATAAAGTTAACAGCTTTTTTACTAAAATACTCTCTTGATGACGAGAAGATGAGAGAAGAAGTTTCAAGAGTCGAATATACTGAAACTTTACTGAAACCGAAGTCTGGAAAAATCAATTCCGAGATCGAAGATCAAAAAGGCCCGACACCGACAAAATATATCAAGGAGATATTAAAGACAGTCGAATCCAGGACGAGACAAGATGAAGTATTGGTTATAAATCGACCCAGTTATGCTGCAATGACACAAAAAAACGGGCCATATAATCATCAACAATTTTCGAATAGAAGAGAGTATCACAATGCAAACAGAAGACCACAAATTATATACAGAGAAGTCACGAAGCCCAACCCAAATCTGAGACAACTTCTAAGATATGAACCTCAATGTTACGCTTGTCGGGAATTTGGACATATTCGGAGGAACTGCCAAAATATTAAATGTTCAAAATGTCACAGAAGCGGTCATTCAATTCAGCAATGCTATTTTGCTAGAAGAGACAACGACAGATTCAGCGACAGAGGCGCACCAGTGAGATCCAATTCGAGACAAACCGAAAATTACGGGCAAAGGAGGCCGAATTCAGAGGATCGAATAGCCGCAATGAATAGCGGATTCAATGCATTCAAGGGCCGGCACACCTCTGTTTTATCCTTATCAATTCCCTCTGCAATTTTCCTTGTTGTTACACGCTTATCTTTAGTCAGAAACTTGATTATCTTCTCGTCTATGTCAAGAGAGGGCCACCAATCGCGGACTTCATCGTCTGTGTTAAAGTTGTATTCACGAAAATCGTAAATCCATCTTTCACATGTTTTCTTTGAGACTCTTCCAACTCCAAGGGCCGTGTTAATTTCGTCAGTCATCTCTGAGATTGTTAAATCCCTTTTTCAGCAATAGTAAATTAATTTACGAATATCAGAGTGATTAAAATCCATTAGGATGATGAAAATGTGCAAAATTTACGAAAATACTATTATTTTATTAAAAAAATTCATTTAGAACAGAAAATAAAAATTATTGGACATAAGTAGATCGCAAATGCTATTTTATCTAATTCACATTTTATTAGGAATTGCAAATATATAAGAGTTATTTATGTGATGCAATGATATCTGCAGTTAACATAGATATATGTGTGCGACAAAACTTATGAGGCAACCCTATACATTGTGCTTCTGCACAGAATGCTTGCATATAAACATACAAAAAGTCCACAGTCATATTCATTTTACTGAAAAGAATTGGGTGGGCAGTCACCATGGAATTTTATGTTATCAGCAAATAAGTTACTGTTCACTATAGTGTTGATCTTGTTCGCCATTTCCAATGTTCTATCTTTAAGGGACCTTTTTTCAATTGGGTCCATAATAAAACTCTGTTCCCTCATTGAACTGAGAGAATGAGGTTGACTCACCATTTCCAGTCACAACAAACGATGTAGATGGAGGCTCTGTCCCACTCTCACTTCCTTTTCACTATTTGTGAGGTCACTAAATTTGGAAAATGGATTTCCAATTCCAGGTGCCAGTACATCAAAGGATGGTAATGTAAGCTCAAGGTTTGAATCTTCTTTTCCTTCTTTATTTTGTTTTTCCTTCTTATTCTCTGTATTCATAGTGGATTTAGAAGTGGTCGTACTTTCTACCATTTCCTTCATCATATATGGCGAAACCTTATGCTCTGTCAATTGACTTTCCTTCTAATCCATCATACGAAAGATACAAGAAAGAGCTTGATGACACGATTAAGACGTACATTTAGTGTTTATTAATCTGAAGAAAGCATTTGGAAGTGTTTCATAGAGATACTGTGGTTAGTCAAGTAAAGCTCAGAATCAGATGGGATATACTGAATATGATATTGAAATTACATGACACTTAAGAAGATTCAATTTGGGAACACAAGTTCCGTTTGAATAAGGGTGTCCAAAAAGGTTTGTTCAATCAGACTGAAGTTCGTATTCGATAGGGTAAGAAATTGAGATGAGACATTAAAGGGGAAACAACATCAAAATAAACCACATACACAATACTGACGATATCTACTTCCTAGATTCTTACTCCGAGAACCTCATGTGAAACCAGAAGATATTGAACAAATTATCTTTCACTCTCAGTCTGCAAATCAATATTAAAAATACAAAAGTGATCAACTTCCGGAATTGACTTTGTAGCAGAGTTATTCTAGCTAGTATCAAAACTTAGTTTTTCAGTAACACGTTATCATGATATAGTAGAATAACTTAGGATATAAGATTCATAGTTGACCGTTTGTAACAGGAATGTCGAAGATAGCTCACAAGTAAAATTCTACGTCCTGCAGGAGGTCAATCGATGGTTGAAAGACTCTTTAGTTTTTGCTAAACCTCTAAAGAGCAAAAACGTTTATTCTATCTCTAGAGATGGGAGACCTAAATAGGTGAGAAAAATTTTTATATCTAAACCCCAATTAGGGAGCACTTACGATCAAGTAAAACTTTATAAGTAAAACTTTATAAGAGTAAAACTTTATGTTGTAAGAATATAACTTCATCCAATTAAAAAGATGGGTTTTCTGTACTACAAAAACGTTTTGATTCGCAATTCGAATGACGGCTTTTAGAACCTCTATTGATAAGATATGCAAAATTGTTAATTACCATTTAAAATGAGCAAAATAAACCCGTCTTAATACTTAAATTACTTTATTAAATAAACATGTACAAATATTAAGAAATACAATTTAATATAATAAATTTTTTTTGTATTTCCACCATTTTTTGAAATTTTATTTTAATTAATTTGTAAAATTTAATTACTGATGATTATGTAAAGAAAACAATTAAACATGTTCTATGATCACATTTTCACGAAAGTTTCAATTAATTTATTGATCAAAACTGTTTATTTAGGACCCAAAAGACTCAATATATTATAAAAAATAAATATTATAATTATAAAATTTAAATTTTTCATTAAAATTATGTATAGAATGTAATTTACTATTTGTCAAGGAACAACATCATCTTTAAATCTTTGTAGTAATTTGAATAAACTCAGTTGAGATTAATGAGATATGATAAAGAAAAGAAAAATTTTAATTAATTAATTTTTAATTTTCATCAAAATGTCAAATTTATTTTCGTCATTAAAAAATTTATTTAAAATAGTTTATTTGTTCTAATCATTTATATTGTTTGTTATTAATTTTTGACTAATTTAGCATAATTTGTTTATTTTTATATATATTCGATTAAATAATTATCAAAATAATTACCAAAGTTTTTAATTATTTTTTCAGTTTAAAACTTCAAAAAATGTTATGAAAAAATTTAAATTTTTGTTCGAGTAGGAAAAAAATTTACAACATTTTTTCTTGTTTAAAATTTTTATATTTCAGTATTAAAATTTATAAGTAAAAATTAAAAAGAATGTATAATTAAAATTGATAACAAAATAATTATTTTTCAATTTTATTTAATTTTCTGGTTATTTAATTTTGACAACATTTGAGTGATGGACTTATTGTTTTGGAAATGTTATATTTTACTTTTGTGCATTTTAAATTTTTAAATTTTTAAATATCTATTTTCAATTTCTAAAGGCATTTTTCAATTAGTAAAAGCATTAGTAATGACTCAAAACTAATCAAATTTTGAGTCTTTTCTTCAGTCAATATGTTCAAAGTCATTAGACTGCTCTTGACATTGTTCTTAATGAGATTGCAATTGATATTATTTTTGGGTGATAATGTTGAAGATTATCTCTAGCGATTCCGAATGATTTTCCCACTAGCAAATCATCACTTTTTTCCACCAAAATCACAAACATAGTTATTCTTGTAGAAATCAAATTTTTGACAACAAAATTTGATCAATTGTATGACAAATTGAAAACAATTTTTCAAGTGCTCAAACCAAAAAACTGAGACAAATCACAAAATTTTATATTTTCGACAATTTACAATTGTACTTATTTGTACAAAATAACCCTATAAAGGAACAAATATTTTTTTACAATAATAAGTTCTGAATTCACAAAAAAAATTTTTTTGAAATATCACACATTTTTCTAACTAAAATTTTTTTACATTTAATTCTTTTTTTAAAGTTAATAATAATTTTTTAATCTTTTTTTAAATAATTTACTTCTATCGATTTTCCAAAACATAAAAAAATTAATATTAATACATTGAAAAATTATGACAATATAGAATGTTGTATCTCCGCAGAGGTTCTTAATTTGATAGCTTCAAACACCTTGCAATATCCTCCTTCTCCGAGTACTTTAAGGCATTTGTATTTTGGAAAGCATAAACTCGATACTTCTGTCAGCATTGATGAATTAAGGAAACTAATTGCGTCAGATTCATTCTCATAACTGT
>MQRK01237735.1:2252-15304 GCA_001938485.1 Girardia tigrina | reverse complement strand
TATATATATATATATATATATATATATATATATATATATATATATATATTGTTGTATAGAGTTAATTAATTAATTTTTTTTATTTAATTTATCAGTGTTTTAATTGACGAACAAAGCGCGTGATTTAAAAAAGTGAAAAGTTGGAGAAAGTTTGAAGAGCAACTGAACAGTGTTCGTAATAAATTGTATCATGATTCGTTTTGTATTCAGTCTTGTCGTCACTACAAGCTATCCGGGCATGTGCAACGTAAAAGTAATTCTCGACTCTCTCGAGAAGTTCGATGGGCAGAAATCATGGGAACTATGAGGAAACAATTCGTTCTGCTGATATCGATGCAACAGATTAAGGACGCCGCCATGATATTCCCGTTTTTGTTGAGCAGACCGGCCCTTAGTGTTTATATCGAGATGCCGGAGAAGCAGCAAACGAACATTGAGGAAGTGTTCCGTGTGATGAGTTTGGCGTTTGACGTACGACCGCGGGAGGCGTATCGCAGATTACAGAATATTAAATATTCAGATTATCACACCATCAATGAGTATGCCGCGGAAGTGTCGAGGTTGGCGAAAATGGCGAAGAGCCTAGAGATTGCCGCATTTGTAGCCGGATTGACATTGGAGACTACCGCATTTGTATCCGGATTGCTATTGGAGATTGCGTTGGAAATTGAGAGACGAGGGATTCAAAAATGGCACGAAATCGTGGAAGTAAGTTGAACATATCTGAATATCATGCAGAGCACATGTAATACGTCGATGGCGAGTTTAAATGATCAGGAGAGATCCAATCGTTTGAAAGGAGCAGATGGCGGTAGCATCCGCGACGACCATCGTTTTAAGAAGTCAGGCGAGGGCATCGATACGGGTTGTCGAAATGCGGACGAGGGTCGCTCTAAAAATTTTTCCCAAAGGAGTAACATGATATGTTTTAAATGTTATCAAAAAAGACATATTGCGAGATTTAGCAGAGCGGGAAACGCGAGTGAGGGGTCGTCGGTGCCAACGGCTTCTCGGGGGATTAAAGGCGCTTCCGGTGATTCGATGCGTGGTGAACGGGAAAAGATGCAGAGCGTTAGTGGATACCGGATGCTCTCGTTTGGTTTTGAAAAGATGTCTTGTGGATGAAGAATCGATACTGCAGCAGCAGGAAAAAGTCACGTTAGCCAACGGGTTGTGGGTGCCAGTAGGCACGTGTGCCGTTGTGTTTGACGTAGAGGATAAAAAAGTAATTTTAAATTGCACAGTTATGAACAGGTTGCCCGAAATTTTTGATGTGTTATTGGGTGTTGACATGATCGAGAAATTATGGGGTGACGCTCAATAAAGGCAGCGTTACATTTGGGGTGGACACTGGTTCAGCAAGTTTTTGTATGTCTGGTGAGAGAGGTGGTTCATCAGAGGCAGTTATCACCGAAAGCGGTGGCATGAATAACTATAATTTCAATATTCGATTCGATAAAGTGTGGACCGTTTCCTGGAGTTGGAAATCGGATGCGCCTGAGTACTTGCCGAGGAGAAATACAGTTCTGAAGGAGTCAAAGTCGAAAGACAAATCAACGATGGATATTCTGATCAAGTGGATAGAGAGGGGGTATTTAGTCGAATATGATGATGAGAAGATGGACGCGTCAGTGGGATCGATTCCTATCTATGGTATAGCCCAGTTGAATAAAGAGAAAATAAGACCCGTGTTCGACTTTAGAGAAGTGAACAAGAACATCGATGTTTACAGTGGGTGTTCCGATGCTTGTGTGGAAAAACTTCGGGAGTGGAGAAGAAAGAGCGATAAATTCGCAATTCTGGATCTATCCGATGATTACATGCAAGTCCGCGTAAATCAATCAATGTGGCGGTTTCAATCGTGTATGATCAACGGAAAGAAGTTCGCGTTGAAGCATATGGGATTCGGTTTGAATATCGCTCCTACAATTATGGCGGAAATTGTTAGAAAGGTGTTGTCTGTTGACGAAAGGATTAACGTCGCCACGGGTTCCTATGTCGACGATACTTTTGTCGATGAAACGATAGTTAGTGCTGAGGAAGTAAAGCATCTGTTCAGGAGTTTTGGATTAGAGTGCAAACAGCCTGAACGTGACACAAAAGTGAGAGTGCTTGGATTGGAAGTCAACAACATCAACGAGAGCATGGTGTGGAACCGAGCGAATCGGATTCGTGTCGAAGATTTATCTGAACCGATGTCGAGGCGAGAGCTTTATTCTCTATGTGGACAACATACTGGCATCTACCCCGTGGCGTCGTGGTTACGATTGGCATGTTCTCATCTCAAAAGAGCATCGGAGGGTGATTGGGACTCACCAGTGGACATGTCGGTGATGGAGAAGGTGAAATGGATTTTGGAAAGAGTTGCAGAAATTGACCCTTATCGAGGCACGTGGAGCATTGGAGAATGCAAAACGTTTACTCTGTGGTGCGATGCTAGTTTAATCGCGTTGGGGGTTTTGCTGGAAGTTAATGGTAAAATCATCGAGGATGGATCTTGGTTAAGGAAAAAGGACGATTCACGGCACATCAATATTGTGGAGTTGGAAGCGGTTGTTAGGGGGTTGTATTTATGCGTGAAATTATGTATGACAGACATCACAGTGAAGTGTGATAACAAATCTGTGGTTGCCTGGGTGAATGACGTGTCAACAAGTAAGTCTCGACTAAACACGAGTGCTTTTTCAGAATTGCTCATCAGACGGCGGTTATCTATTATTAAAGAAATCTGGGACGACTTTAATTTAACTATTAGAATAGAGTTCATGCCAAGCAAGCTGAATAAAGCAGATGAACTGACGAGAATTCCGAAGGAGCTGACTAAAAGTGTATGCGGTGTCGCTTTGGTGAGTGAAATTGAAAGACTGAACGATCTTCATTTGAAGTGCCACTTGGGAGCAAAAAGAATGAAGTTCCTTTGCAAAATTGAAAATATTAATGTCACAGATAAAGATATTTCGAACATGATTACTGTTGAGAGCGTTCATAAAATATAAAATTTTTGAATCTTATCAAATTATTAAAAAACAATTACATTCCGTAAAATATTGTTATAAATATGTTAAAATAAGATTTTCAGAAATTTAATGTAAAAAATTAATTTAAGTAAGAAATAAAATAATTATTACGGTAGGGTTATTAAAAGATTTATGTAAAGATTTATTATAAAGTAAAAAATGTTAATTTCAAATTTGATGAAAATATTTATTTGAAATAAAATAAAAAGTAATTTAAGTTTGATATTTTATTTGCGAAATAAAAGTAAACTAGACCATTTTGGTAACTTTTAAATCAAAGTAAATTAAAAATGTGGTTATAATTTTTTTGGAAAAAGTAATTATAATTTTTTTTTGAAATTAAAATTGGAATTAAAAAATAATTGTAAAACCATTAACTCGACTTACATAAAAAATGCGATTTTAATTTTTTCGGAAAATGTAATTGAAAAACAGATAAATTTAAATGTACCATAAAATTGAAAAATTAATAAAAGACGCAACAAAATCTTTGTGACAAAATTTTAATTCGCTATAATTTTTTATTAAAGGAAATATAGAATTTTAATTTGTAAAAAATATACTAACCATATTTTTATTTATATCTATTTTTATTTATATTGGTTGTGTAAAAAAGAAAGTACAAAAGTTCCTCAAAATATTTGTTTAAAAAAATTCAAATTGTTATAGAAATAAATTTTTGTGTTCATGATAATTTCTTTTGATCAAGAACCCAATAATTACGAAGTGCCAGAAATGCCAGTCAAGTGATCCTGCACCGGTTAGATGGGATCACAGTGGTTTATCTGTTAGGGAGACCTTGCAAAGATTAGCAATAGATGTCACATAATTCAATGGAGATAAGTATTTAAGCTTCATCGATTGCGGACCATCCAGGTTTGCGATATGAAAAGAAATTCAGAATGAAAGTTCGCTTTCTATCACCACGGCAGTAAGTTCTGTGTTTTTGGAGCGGGGAGCGCCCAGAGAACTGATTGTGGGTAATTATACGACTTTTTATTAAAACGATTTCATAGAACTTTGCAACGGTTGTAGAGTCGAGGTAATTTATCGTGCAATCAACCGACCAAGCGGGAACGGAGTCGTGGAAAGAAGTCATCGCACGATTAAACGAATTGCTGCGACATAGAATATCACAATAGGAAAAGCAGTTTGGTAGTACAACAATACTCCGTCGAGTGGTAAGGAACCACCGAGTTGGATGATTTATAATTATAGATGTATGAAACCGGTTGTGGCGAAAGCGACAATAAGTTCGAGGTGAGGAAGAAAGGTGCGAAGTACTGTGTTCATCAGTTAGTTCTGGTGAAACCAATGGGTAGTACAAGTTGCAAGCAGCAATGGTTAAAAGGCCAGATTTTGAATGAACTTTCGAACACTAAATATTTAGTGGAATGCCATGGATCGAGTTTCCCTCTGCATGTCGGTTATTTACGGCCAAGGAGAGTTGAGCCGGAGAACGTTAATCCAAAATCTGTATCTTGGGAAGAGGTATTCGAAGTTGATGATTCAAGGAGTATTGACATGAAACGCCAGCGGAGAAGACCCAAATATTTAGATGATTACGTGGTTGATGAAGATTCGTGTTCTGACGAATCTGGTTGGGATATTGTACATAGTTCATTAATTTATTTTTAGGTAATTGTTCAGTGTTTTAATTGACGAACAAAGCACGTGATTTAAAAAAGTTGGAGAAAGTTTGAAGAGCAACTGAACGGGACGATTTGACAGAACAGTGTTCGTAATAAATTGTATCGTGATTCGTTTTGTATTCAGTCTTGTCAAATAAATTTTTTAAATATTTTAAATTTTACTGAATAAAGCACACATAAAACAAAGATAATTTTATTACAAATCCTTTGTTCTAAAGATAACGGTTTAGTCGTCAAAATTAATAAAAAAAATATAATATTCTTGCACTCTTCATTTATGATTTTAAATAAAATTTTATCTAACAAAAGCTAAATAAAATAATAAAACCAAAATTCAGTCAATAGACTTCAATCATTTTAAAATTCAATCGATAAAAAAGCTATGCAGAAACGAAAAGCTGCCAAACGTTATAATAAACCTTCGAAATTCAAAAAATACTACCTAAGTTATTCGGAAGAAGAAATTCCCGAAGGGAGTGCATCCGTAAAGATTTATCGGCTTGAAACACTTGACATAAAAGATTTAAAGATCAAGAACTACAGAACACTTCAATGGAATTTCCGAGAATCGAAAGACGATGCACAGCAGTTCACTGAATCTTTGAAGCGAGAATATCAAGTAATCGACAACATAGAGTTCGAAAAGGAAAACTTGAGACAATTTCTTCTAAGGAAATACAATCAGGAGAGAGTTGAGAACGCTTATCGTTGTCAAAAAACGATAATTGTTCCATTCCAATCGAAGGCTTTGGGATTCGATTGTAGCAAAGAATTCGAAGACATAAAATATCGACTGATATCGAATCTGGGGTCACATTGGTCGGTCATTAACGATTTAAAGTTCTTGAAATTTGCCGAAGATCGATTTCTTTTGAAATATCGAATGCTCGAGGATTTAGAAAATCGATATCTTGAACAGAAAGAAATTAAAAGAAATAAAAACGAAAATATTTTATTAGGTGAACAATTTTTCAAACGAGAATCGGAAAGCGGTAAATATAGGAAAAAACTTAACACAGTAAATCTCGCTGGAAATAAAGAAATACATACGGGAATCTTACATGTGTTATTCAATAGAAAAAAAAGTGGATTCGAACGGACCAAAACGTGCAGTAGTGATTCGAAAGTAATAACATCGTCGAATTCTATAGAAAAGAAGTTTTCTTTTGATGACCCATCACTCTCATTGGACACTGAGGATGACGAGAATATTAAATTGAACGATATGTTTAAAGAAGCCAGAAAATTCATTTTTAAAAAACTGTGTGGACATGGGTTACTTGGACGGTATCCACGAGGTGATTCATCATCGGAAGTATCTACACTCAGAAGTGGATCACAAGAGAAAAAGTTCAAGTTCAAGGATAAGGTGAAAGTAATAAAAGACAAAGGTAAAAATATAATAGAATTTATAGCGAAGAAATCGAGTGAAAGTACTTGTTACACATACATGTAAATTAAGAAAAATAAAATGATTCTATTATCAATTTTTTTAATTTATTATTGTTTAGGACTACTTAAAAATAACAGTTTTAACTTCATTTTTTATTTTTAGTTTAACACAACGTTTATTCTGTACAAACTTAAGGTTGGCCGAGATACGGATTGGTGGAAGAAGAGTTATTGTGTTTTTGTTGCTGTAGTTCGTGTTGAGCCAATTTTATTTATATTAAGTTGTTTATTGATTATTTTTTTAAATCGTTAACAATAATCAACTTTAAATTGCCAATCAAATTAACCTTTTAAAAATTCAAACCGATTTCGTCAATTTTTCTATAATTTATCTAAAAATCAAATCAATTTCTTTCTTAAAATTCATACAACTATATTGAACAGTAAATGTCGATTCCAGATATACAAAATGTTGAAAGTAGAAGGTGACACAAATTCGTTTCAGAAAAAGTACAGTAAAAAGAAAACTGAATACTTTACACAATTCGTTTCAATAATATTTATCCCTCCGAAAGAGAATCAAATTTTGATATCAGAAAATTAAAAATCCTTATTTTAAATAAATTCAGCAAGTAAATCGTCAGAAAATTCAATTACAAAAATTCAGCAAAATTCGCAAAAAGGTGATATTTAAAATACCTCTTGTCACGAAGCTCCCTCTGATTGAATGACCAATCAAGGCAAGCCAATGGATTCAATAATTTTCTAAACGAAAACTGGTAAAGGTGCATATAATAATAATAACGATAAAAATAATAACCCGAACAAAGGCGTCTTTGTTCAGTTTTAAAGATAAATGATCATAATTCACATTATTTGAATTACTTGATTTAATTATTTTTTATTTTAATTTAATTATTTTATTATTATTTATTTTTTAATCTTCCTTCTTATATTCACAAAAAAAGCAACAAGTAAAGGAAAAATAAATCAACAATATTGTTATTTGAATTAAGTTTTTTCAATTGAAATTCCAAATTAAGGGTTGTCTTTGGGTACGAGAAGAAAACATTGTTGGGGTTCGGTAAATAGAAAACATTTTATTAAAAAAATTTAAAAAAAAAATGAAATTTCAAAATTTGTTAATAAGGTGCTTTCCTAAAAATAATTGAATTTAAGTCCTGATATAATGATTGTTTATAGTTTGTTAGAGTAACTTTCATAATTTATTATTATTTGCTGGAATAACCGTTTTAGGCATTAATATTATTACTTGTCAAGTTTTAAACTACAGTAAAGTATCCTGCATAAGAGAAAATGTAAAAAACAAGCAGAAGACAACGCAAAAGTTATATTAAAATCAACAAATATCACCGGATTTGGTGAATTAAAACAAATGAGAATAATATCTCACAGAAAGCTACCTAGCTTATCACTATTATTTCACAGGTATCTCTCGGATAAAATTGTTATAGTGATTAGTAAAACGAATTGTGTGCTCGGTGTTTGTTGATTTATTCATAGCTGATTCTTATAAAGCTTTGTGCTACGTAGTTTATTGATAACTGGAAATTATTAGGCTTCCTTCTATGAGGTATTTTATAACTGATCCTAAAGAAGCTAAGACGTGCTCTTATTGATTGTTTTAAATTTTGAATAAATTATTAAAGCTTTGTGGTAGAATCATTTAATGGCAATAAAGAGTTATTAAAGATAATGTGCTCACTTCTCATATATTTATGTTGGATGTGCATTTTGTTTATTGGAGTCAGACAATAAAATTTAATTAAATAAAATTAAAATTGAATTAAAATTTGGCTTGTCTATATGGCAATGGACAAACAATGGCTATAAACTACAGAGAGATCAAGAGACCCTATGGACCAGTGAACTCAATGACTTACCAGTTCGCACTGCCCATGATTCTCATAGTTGATCGCCTTATGAAAGAAATGTTAGATAATGATCACATAAGAGCAAATAAAAAAATTATTCAAAAGCTGCAAGAAGCCCTAAATATTACAGACACCTTCTTGCAACATAAGAGACGGATAAACACCATTATGATGAACTAACTTGGATATGTTTTCTTCGAAATAAGGGAACTATTACTGATGGAAGAGAAACAAAATCATGAATTCAAGAAAGGAGAAAAACGAGAACCTCTGACTAACGAACCAGAAATAGAAAGAAGCAAGAATTTTCGGAATAAAAAGAAACAAGAGGAGAAAAAAAATACCCAAATAAGCCAAACTCCACTTCCACATTTCAGAAGATATGTGATGAAATTGAGGAAAGAACCACAGTTCAATGGGAAATATCAAAAAATAAATGCAGTGGCAGCTGTTCTTAAAGACTGAAAATAATTGTATGACTGGAAATAACCCCCTCGAAGTTTGTAAATTAGATTGTTGGAAAGAAGAATGTGAAGGAAACTGTTTTAGTAGTAAAATGGAAGAAAAAAGAAACAATACGAAGAATGAAGAAATTTTAAAAATAACAAAGCTTAACATTAAATATGACAAACTGGATGGGAGACCAAGTATAGATTTTTACATTAAAGATAGAGAAGTACACTGTCTTTTAGACACCGGTGCTAGAGTAAATGTGATTGAATTAAGTTTAATTAAAAACATACTAAATATTAGGATTAGAGAATCGCGACGACGTTTAGCATGCGCAAATGCTTCGGAATTAATAAATTATGGAACAGTACTCTTGAAGATTAAAATTGAAGGGAACCAAAAGAATATAAAATTATATGCTATCAAAGGAATGAACCCAGAAATGATAGCAGGAGTGAACTTTTTGGATAATTTTGGGATAAAGCTGATTAAGAAATCAATACAAAATAGTGATGTATTTATGATAAGGGATAGTCAATCGGATGAAGACAGATTGAAAAGGATAACGGACCTATATGGAGGTAGGGTCGATGATCGGTTGATGAACATTTGAATTAGAACTATTTAAAGAAACACTGAAGAAATTTAAGATAGAAGTATGTTATTCAAGCCCTTATCACCACAATAAAAATGGAAATATAGAACGACAATTTAGAACAATTAGAGATGCTCTTAGAGACGCATAAATATTGAACGGAAGTATTGTCAGAAATAGAATTTATGATGAATAGTACCATTCAAGCTACTGTTGGGTATTAGAACTCTTTAATATAATTATTTACTTTTTAAACACAAATCTTAAATCTTAATCTTTAATCGTAAATCTTTATTCTTTAGTCTTTATTCTTTAAACTTTAAGCTTTAATCTTTATATCTTTAATCTGAAATCTGAAATCTTTGATCTGACTCCAATTAATCAGGAAGGACTTCCAACATAAATATATGAATAATGAACACAAATTCTGAATGAAACTTTATTTCGAATAACAAAAATTAACAAGTCAAAAATAAATATAATTCAATTCTTGATGACAGAACACAAACACAAATCAATATTTCGTGCGAGTTAACAGATTACAGTAAAGATTGTGAATCTCACAAAACGAACGATGATTTGATTGAAATTTAAAATTTAAAAACCTTTTTCTCCCATACGGGATACTTATGGTTTCTTTAATAAAACAATATTTTAAAGGATAAAATAAAAATAAAATAAATTTGGTATTCACTTTACTTGTTTACGTGAACTCTTCTTAGGTGAATTTTTCAGCAAATATTTTTGGGCAAACTAAAACTAGATTTGCTATTGTTTATATAGTAATTTTCATCAGCCTTGAAAATTGATAAAGTAAAACAAAGACTAAAATATTTTTAATTTTAAATTCCAACTTTTGCTAGACTAAATATTATTTTATTTGAAATTAATAATTTTACCAAAAGAATTATTTAAAATTTTCTACATTAATTTTTATCAAAAATGTTCACGTATATCTTCGAAACCCCAACACTTAGACAGGTATCTCACCAGCATAAATAATATATGGAAGGAAATTAAGACATTGGTGGAAAAATAAAGAAGATAAAGGAAACCAAATGGGCAAGGAAACCAATGAGTAAACCAAACTACAAATGGTAAAAGAAGGAAAAGCTCCAGAAACGAGAAGAATTTTCAAAGTTGGAGATCAGAAAGAAAATGCATCAAAAGAAGACGACTGATATATTGGCCATGCAATGATAATAAGATGTAGACATGAAAGAAGCTATGAATTGCAACTCGACAATGGTAAAATATTAATAAGAAATGTAGAATGGCTAAAGCCATTTAAATTGATGGGGATGTGAGGGATAATATGGAATGTTGTAAATTTGTTGTTTGTATGCTGTTTAGATTTGTGACTCTCCTACTCAGATGCGATTGATATGTTTATTGATTGATTATTTGAATCTAATGAAATTAACTTAATGATATTAATTTTAAGTACTAATTAATTAAAGTTTGAAAATTATGAATTTTAATAATATTTTCAGTAAACAATTTTAACTTCTTAAAGGTAATATATTTTAAAAATTAATTTTTATTTAAAAAATTATGTAATGTCTTTTTATCCATTTAAAATTTTAAGAAATTAAAATTTAATATTAAAATTTCTCATTCATTGTTTTTTAGATTTGAATACATTAACATGAAACTATATTAATCAAAGAAAGATGACCTCTGAAAATTGTTGTGAAGAATCTGTTTGTGTTGTCAATAAATGTTTGCATTCAAATTGTGATGTTGTTAATAACACCAAAAGAAATCCATAAGATAAAATACATATTCAAAGTTCTATCATTATCCAATTTAAATTCTTAAATATTTTAACCAGGTCTCCCAGATTAATTAACCTTTCAAAAAGTGACCTAAAACTATAAAAAATGACTTTGATTGATTTTATTGACATTTCAGGTATTAAGTAAGATAATTACACCAAGTTTTATTGACTTAAAATTTTGACATTTACAATTTTAAAATTGCCTTCAAAAAAGTAGTATATTTACCACCTAAAATTGACTATTTATTCTTTACCATTAATTTTTAAATAATCGTACTAAGGCCAGTATTGTTGAATTATAAAACCAATCTTAAAACAAATTTAAAAAATCAAAAAAAAACAAATTTATCAATTATCATTGTTCATCAGATTTATTATAAGAAAGAACTATAAGTTGCTTAATACTTTCGTTTTTGAAATTCCTGTATGTTGCAAGAATCTTCTTCAGCATTGATAAACTTCTTTCGACAGAAGTTGTTGATGGTTGGCACTGTTGTAGCATTGTGTACAAACTGGTAAAGTTTTAGAACGTGTTAAGGCCATTATTGAATTTATTTCATTATTGTTGACGCTCTCATTCTCGATCTACATTGACATCTCATTACAACTATTTATTTATATAGGTAAAAATGATTTTGTGCGTGACTTCTTTAACATAAAAATGTTATCATCATCTGGTAATCACTATAATAAATTCCAAAGTTCTTCCTTTACAATTACTGAAGCATATCAATTCCTTCAAACTATGTCATGTGGAGATGATCTCTTAACACCACATTGATCATCTCTATAAATAAATAGTTGTAATGAGATGTCAATGTAGATCGAGAATTAGAGCGTCTATAATTTCCATGGTGCTTAGAAGTTGAACGGTGCTTATCCACTATAAATTGTTTCTCACAGGTACAAGTCGTGGAGCAGTGCATACATAATAATTTAACTGAAAGAGTTAAACTAAATTCAGAGTAATAATTGTATACAATTTTCTGAGCTTTTGTTTCAATTGATACAACAGATTTTGGTATTATTACATGATATATCAAGAAAAGTCAAGAAAAGAATAATCTGTTAAAATTTATAAATTTAATTGTCTATCAATTACAACATTAAAAAGCTTTCATTAATAATAATTGATAATGATGCTATTTTTAAATTAGATTTTTTAAATTAAAATATCAGAATGTTAATATTGAATCTGTAATGGAGAATTATTAAAAACAATTAAATTAATTTGTTTTAATAATCTGATATCTTCAAGGGAGTTTCATTTGAAATAAATATTCACGTTTTAACAATTGTTTGTTATTTTCCTAGATTACAAGCTATCCGGGCACCCGACGAAGATGTCGAACATGAAGACAATTCTGGATCATATAGAAAAATTTGATGGAACCGGAAGTTTCGAGATATGGCATAAGAAGTTTGCCATGATCATGAAGATTCAAGGAATCGTTGACCCAGCTCCTTAAGTTCCAGAGAAATTACCGATATCGCGTCTTTATCACGCCGCGATTTATATTCAATTGGCGGACAGTTAGTAGGGATCTACCCGGTGGCGGGATGGCTGCGTCCGACTTGTTCTCATATGAAACGTCTCAGTGAGGGCAACTGGGATGACAAAGTGGGAGAAGAGATAATAGAAAAAGTCAAGTGGGTGATGAGAAGAGTCGAGGAAGCCGACCCGTGCAAGGGGGAATGGTTCATAAATAACTGAGAAGAAGGAATTTTATGGTGCGACGCGAGTTCGATTTCGATTGGTGTTGTGCTCGAGGTCAAGGGTCAGACAATCGAAGATGCATCATGGTTAAGGAAAACAGACGACTCCCGCCATATAAATTTAGCTGAACTGGAAGCTGTAGTAAAAGGTTTAAACTTATGTATTAAATGGGGGATGAAAAGGGTAAAAGTTAAATCGGACAACAAGTCGGTCGTATCCTGGATATCCATGGTGTTGGCGGATCGTGGGAAATTGTGTACAAGAGCTTTCAGTGAACTTTTGATTAAAAGAAGATTGGCGATCATTAAAGAGTTATGTCAAGAATATCAAATGGAAGTGACGATTGAATTTGTGTACAGCGAGAAGAATCGGGCGGATGAGTTAACAAGAGTACCAAATCAAGTAAAACAGAGAAATTGTTGTTTATTAATTTCAGGTAGTCACGACAATCTTGTGGAACTTCACAACAAATGTCATCTGGGAGCAAGGAGGATGCAGTACTTATGTAAAAAACTGAACATTGACGCATCAAATACGGATATTAAAAATTTAAT
>MQRK01237731.1:1477-13700 GCA_001938485.1 Girardia tigrina | reverse complement strand
TAAAATTTATTTTTTACTAAATATACTTTCAAAATAGATATTATTTAAACAAATAATTATCTATATTTTTTCATGTTAAATATTTCATTTAAGAAATAAATTTAACATGTAACACTTATCAAATTATTATTTGAATTATGTTCGAATAATCAATCACTGTAAATATAAAAAATACCAAAATAAAATTCATTTTTAACAATTTTATAAAATTTTTATTATTTTAGATTTTTATAAAGAAATAGTTAAAATTATTATTTTTAAATATTTTTTTAAAAATTAAATATTTTGAAAAGATTTAGAAAAATTGTTCGAATAATCATGATTAAAAATAGAAATTAAAAAACCAATTAGAGTGATGTCAAACGGTGAACGATCTTCCGAAAGTTGTGATGACTCTAAATGTGATAATAATAAAAATTCTAATGAAAATTGTCTCAATGTTCTTAACATTTTTTTAAAATGTGAAACCTTGTTTACTAAATTAAACATATTCCATCAAAATTTAAATATGATAAATAATCATGAGACCTCGAGTATTTCACCTAACCATCTGAGTTGGAGAGGCACAATCCATTAGCAAATAAATAAAAGGCGCAACATATCATTTAACAAAAATATTCATCACAGACGTCATTTTTGATTAAAGATTAGTTAAAAAGACTTTTGGACAGTATCACATAGTTAATGCTTTAACGTCTTGATCAGCGCTTTTTCAAAGAAAGTTTATTCGAGAGCGTTTATTAAGGGATTAAACTAATTGAAATAATAATTAATACATAAGAGTGAATAAAGTTGTAATAGAACTAATATTATTAATAATGAATCATAATCCAAACCTCATTATTCTGTAGAAATGGAGTCAAAATCTCAGCTATGCTCAGCATCAAAGAACAGGGTAGGGCGCTGTCTGTTGAAGTATAGAATCCCGGCTTGCTTAGACTCTCATAGTGACAAGCCAGAATTAAACGCCTGGATTTTTTTGTATTCTGAGTACTAATAATGTTAACAAATTCTTTAGTTCCTATGACTGTGTCCGTCCTAAATCTGTCTTCTTGAACATCCCATTCAAGTTTTTCCAAGAAGGTTTTGATATACTGGAATTTCAAATTATATTGTTATACATAATAAAGATAATTCAACAATTTCAAAAGTTTATACTGTTTTGAAATTTAGTCGAAATAAATAAATTACAATAATTAACTTTCATTAAAGGTTACTACTGAATTTTCAAATGCTAATCTTAGTGTTTTAAGTTCTCCTTAATTCTGGAATGCTGCTGTTCTATATGGACCACAAGCTCAGTGGTCGGTGATTGGCAGAAGTTTTGTTCATACCTTTATTGTTTTATAAATTCCCTTCCTTTGGCTTTTTGTCTTTCTAAGTTAATTATTTATAAGTAAAAGTTTTAAAGTTTAATCTCTTAACAAATTGAAGACAGTCATGAAAAAATATTTTACTGACAATTATATGATCGCAAACAATTTTCTATTGATTATATTTTCTAATAATTTTCAATTGTCTTTTTACAATAAAAGAAAATAAAAAGAGCTTCTCTTGAAGAAATAATGACTAATAAAACTGGTTACCGTGAATTGGTCAAGACTCTTGATTCCTATGCCCTATCATTTCTTCATTTTGGGTGGTGTTCTACTATAGCGAATAGTTGAATTATTTGTGCTCATCACATAAATTTATGATAGCACCTGTTAAATTAATCACACCTTCAAATCGTATGACAATGACATATGAAACTTTGATCACAAATACCGTTAATATTATACATTGTGTTCATGGACTGATAGACGTTATTTTAATGGTTAAGATCGAACAATCGCATAGATGTTCAATCAAAACAAATGAAAAAATTCTAGTGTAGTTTACTACGGTTTTTTTTACGTTTGATAGACAGCTGGTTAATATATACAAACGCTACATGATCATTTGCTCAACTGGTCACTCCATAAACGGAGTATCTTGAGATTAGTACTCGTGGTTGATAACATTTACCATCCTCGAGGTGTATATGCAAAGATAGATTTAAATCCCTTAACAAATAATAACTAAATTAGTGGTAAGATTCTCTCCTCAAAGTAGCTATTTTCACGACTCATTTTGTAAATTGACTTGAACAAAATTTATTCCAGTAACTTCATTGTATTGCTCCGTTGGTCGGAATTGTATTTTCAATCTGAATAAATCAAATTATTGATTATTTTTTGCAAAATTCATGGTTTCTTTTTCTTTGATCAAATTTTCAATCAATTTTATTTTAGAGATAATTACAGGGTTTTTCAAAACTATAGTCCCTTTTTTGAAAACTATAGTCCACGAAGTAAATAAATTATAGGAAATAAAGTAAATAAATTGTAATAAATAAATTAAATTTATTAAAAAAATCAAACACATATATTAACAAGTTACAGGATTTTATTCAAATCGTTCTTTTCTTTGGGCCTTTTCAAGCCAAGAGCTCATGTGTCGACAAAATTCAGTACATTCAATTGAATAATCATGCTCAGATGAAAGAACTGCTTTAATACATTCAGGAATAGTCTTATCAGGGTTAAGTATTTTATAAGAATAATACCTGGATTTGATCATGGAAAAGAATTCCTCAATTGGATTGAGCTGTGGAGAATATGGTGGGATAAATTTAAATTGAATATTAGACAGCCAGGAAATTAAGAAGCAGTTAAGGGATGTTTATGGGATAAATTGTCCCTCTAAAACGACAGTTTATGATTGGATTGCCCAGTTTAAACGTGGAAGGACAACTGTTTTTGATGAAGAGAGACCAGGACGACCAGTGGAAATCGATCAAGACAAATTAGAGAAACGTTGCGAGGAAATCAATAAAACAGAGAGAAAAATCACTGTAAAGGCGCTTGGAGCTAACCTGAACATCAGTGAAGGGAAAACCCGTGAGGTTTTGAAATCCCTTGGAATAAGGAAGCTGGCATCTCGCTTTGTGCCACAATTTCTGTTGGGAGAGATGTGCGAGGCACGTTTGCAGTGTTCTCAACAAAACCTAGATTTGTGGCATAAACATGGACCTGGATATCTATCCAAAATTGTCACTGTAGATGAGACACCGCTAAACCTCTAAGTAACTGAGAGCAAAAGAGAATCTTCAGAATGACGCCTTCCAAATGAAAAACCAGCACTGAAAGTGAGGTCCGGGACAAACCATCGGCGATGTCTTGTGCTGATTATATTTTTGGACGGTGATTATGTCATAAAACTGGATTTCGCAGACAAAACAGTGAAACTGAATAGCATCTACTATGTCTCACTTGTTGCTGATACCAGATCACTGCATATGAAGCCCAGAGGCTCACCACTGTGGCTTTTGCAAGACAACGCACCAATTCACAAAAGTGTCCTTTCCACAGCGGCTATTGATGATGCAGGTTTCAACCTCGTCCCTCATCCTCCATACAGTCCTGACCTGGTGCCAAGCGATTTTTCGTTATTCCGGCACCTGAAGAAGGCGATTCGTGGCAAAACTTTAAATCCCCTGAAGAAGTGAGAGGTGCAGTTATGAATTTCTTCGCTGATTGTGACTCAAACTTCTTCAAAGATGCCTTTTCGGAATTAGTGGTACGCTGGGAGAAGTGCGTTGCCAATAACAGTTCTTACATTGAGAAGTAAACCTTTAAATGTTTTTTATCACTTGTAGAATATATGAAATGCCTGTGATTTTAATAAATAATAATATATAATAAGAAACTGAAATTTTATCATTTGTTTTTTCTCGTATACATCGACAAAAAATAAAAAAAATTAAATAATTAAATAATAATTAAATAATATTTAATTAAATATTAAATAATAATAAATTAAATTATCGATAAATATTTTATCGAATATTATAAAGGGTATGACTAAAAGCAGTAGATAAATGAATTAATTCGGAAGATAAACTAATGACTCCAGAAGATAAATTATTTTTAGTATTAAATTAAAAGATAAATGAATTAATTTAGAATATAAGTAAACTAAACCAGTAGATAAATTGCAAAAAAAGAAAAGATGTTTTAATTCATTAAATTTATTTTTATAACAAGTTTTATCCATAAAAATTACATTTTACATTTTTTTAAATTATTAGTTGGCAACACTTCATTTGTATTGCGTTTCTTAGGCACTGGAACAGGCATTTTTTTCAAAGCAAATGTGATTTTAGTAAATTTATTTATCTTCAGTTTTAATTTATTTATCTACTGGTATAATTCATAAAAATTATCTTCTACTTTAATTTATTTATCTTCTAGAATAATGAATAATAATAATAATGAAAATAATAATGAAATAATAATAATAATGAATAATAATGAAAAAATAAAAAAAACAATGAGTATCAGTCGGACTTATCTCACAATATGGTTATGGTTAGCGTTTGCCGAGTTTCCATGTACACGATTTAATTTGAATTCTATTGAAATGGACGACGAAATCAATTGTAAGAGATAAGTACAAATCGATTAATAACGCGAAAATAAAGGAAATTTTATTATTTTTTCTAGTATACATATCGACAAAAAATCACAAATTAAAAAAAATTAATTACATATAAATATTTTAATATCGAAGTTTTACAAATAAATAAAAATTAATAAAATTAAATCAATAAAAATCTTTAAAAAATCATAAAAATCAAACGAATTCATTGAATGATCAAACAATGAGTGGTAGTCGGACTTGTATCACAATATGGTTATGGTTAGCGTTTGCCGAGTTTTCATGTACACGATTTAATTTGAATTCTATTGAAATGGACGATGAAATCGATTGTTGGAAATAAGTATAAATCGATTAATTAATAATAAAAAACTGAAATTTTATCATTTTTTCTCGTATAAATCGAAAAATTTTTTTAAAAATCTAAAAATAATTAAATTATCGATAAACATTTTAATCAAACATATCTAAATAAATTTAAATGTAAAATTAAATAATTAAATCAATAAAAAGTAGCAAAAAATAATAAAAAAATAATGGAATGATAAAACAGTGAATCTCAGGCGTGTTTGTATCACAATATGGTTCGACTTCGCCAATTTGTCATGTACCCGATTTAATTTGAATTCTATTGAAATGGACGACGAAATCGATTGTGAGAAATAAGTACAAATCGATTAATAACGCGAAAATAAAGGAAATTTTATTAATTTTTCTAGTATATATCGAAAAAAAATCACAAATTAAAAAAAATTAATTCCATGTAAATATTTTAATATCGAAGTTTTACAAATAAATAAAAATTAATAAAATTAAATCAATAAAAATCTTTAAAAAATCATAAAAATCAAACGAATTCATTGAATGATCAAACAATGAGTGGTAGTCGGACTTGTATCACAATATGGTTATGGTTAGCGTTTGCCGAGTTTTCATGTACACGATTTAATTTGAACTCTATTGAAATGGACGACGAAATCAATTGTGAGAAATAAGTACAAATCGATTAATAACGCGAAAATAAATGAAATTTTATTATTTTTTCTCGTATCTATCGACAAAAAATCACAAATTAAAAAAAATTAATTTCATATAAATATTTTAATATCGAAGTTTTACAAATAAATAAAAATTAATAAAATTAAATCAATAAAAAATCTTAAAAAATCAAACGAAGACATGGAATGATCAAACTATGAGTGGCAGACGGACTTGTATCACAATATGGTTATGGTTAGCGTTTGCCCAGTTTTCATGTACACGATTTAATTTGAATTCTATTGAAATGGACGATGAAATCGATTGTTGGAAATAAATATAAATTGGTTAATAAATAATGAAAAATGAAATTTTATCATTTTTTTCTCGTATAAATCGAAAAAAATTATTAAAAATCTAAAAATAATTAAATTATCGATTAACATTTTAATCAGACATTTCTAAATAAATTTAAAAATGTAAAAGTAAATAATTAAATCAATAAAAAATAGCAAAAAATATTTTAAAAATTAATGGAATGATAAAACAGTGAATCTCAGACGTTTTTGTATCACAATATGGTTCAACTTCGCCAATTTGTCATGTACCCGATTTAATTTGAACTCTATTGAAATGGACGACGAAATCGATTGTGAGAAATAAGTACAAATCGATTAATAACGCGAAAATAAAGGAAATTTTATTATTTTTTCTAGTATATATCGACAAAAAATCACAAATTAAAAAAAATTAATTACATATAAATATTTTAATATCGATGTTTTACAAATAAATAAAAATTAATAAAATTAAATCAATAAAAAACCTTTAAAAAAACAACCGAATTCATGGAATGATGAAACAATGAGTGACACTCGGACTTGTATCACAATATGGTTATGGTTAGCGTTTGCCGAGTTTTCATGCACACGATTTAATTTGAATTCTATTGAAATGGACGATGAAATCGATTGTTGGAAATAAGTATAAATCGATTAATAAATAATAAAAAACTGAAATATTATCATTTTTTCTCGTATAAATCGAAAAACTTATTAAAAATCTAAAAATAATTAAATTATCGATAAACATTTTAATCAAAAATTTCAAAATAAATTTAAAAATGTAAAAGTAAATAATTAAATCAATAAAAAATAGCAAAAAATATTTTAAAAATTAATGGAATGATAAAACAGTGAATCTCAGACGTGTTTGTATCACAATATGGTTCGGCTTCGCCAATTTGTCATGTACACGATTTAATTTGAATTCTATTGAAATGGACGATGAAATCGATTGTTGGAAATAAGTATAAATCGATTAATAAATAATAAAAAACTGAAATTTTATCATTTTTTTCTCGTATAAATCGAAAAAAATTATTAAAAATCTAAAAATAATTAAATTATCGATAAAAATTTTAATCAAAAATTTCTAAATAAATTTAAAAATGTAAAAGTAAATAATTAAATCAATAAAAAATAGCAAAAAAATATTTTAAAAATTAATGGAATGATAAAACAGTGAATCTCAGACGTGTTTGTATCACAATATGGTTCGGCTTCGCCAATTTGTCATGTACCCGATTTAATTTGAACTCTATTGAAATGGACGATGAAATCGATTGTTGGAAATAAGTATAAATCGATTAATAGATAATAAAAAACTGAAATTTTATCATTTTTTTCTCGTATAAATCGAAAAAAATTATTAAAAATCTAAAAATAATTAAATTATCGATTAACATTTTAATCAGACATTTCTAAATAAATTTAAAAATGTAAAAGTAAATAATTAAATCAATAAAAAATAGCAAAAAATATTTTAAAAATTAATGGAATGATAAAACAGTGAATCTCAGACGTTTTTGTATCACAATATGGTTCAACTTCGCCAATTTGTCATGTACCCGATTTAATTTGAACTCTATTGAAATGGACGACGAAATCGATTGTGAGAAATAAGTACAAATCGATTAATAACGCGAAAATAAATGAAATTTTATTATTTTTTTTCGTATCTATCGACAAAAATTCACAAATTAAAAAAATTAATTCCATATAAATATTTTAATATCGAAGTTTTACAAATAAATAAAAATTAATAAAATTAAATCAATAAAAAATCTTTAAAAAATCATAAAAATCAAACGAATTCATGGAATGATCAAACAATCAATGACAGACATACTTGTCTCACGATCCGGTGGTTCTCCGATCCGACCGGCCTGATCAAATTGATATTGGCAAAAACGTCTCTTAGAGAACTCCGAGCACGCAACAAATTGCTGACGAATTCAATTTCTTTGTCTGATATTCCTCTCACGTGATGACTCAACTGAAAATTGAATAATTATTTCAAGACGATTTTCAATTTTTTCGATTAAAAAAACTCCTTGATTTACCTTGTTATAATAATGACAATCTTCCGAACAGCCGGTCAAATATTGGACACAGAATAATAGCAATACACAGAGACACGATAACATGGACATTTGTGTTGAAAATAATCGATTGGGTTGAGAACGATTTCTAAATTGTTAAATATTCATTCATATTATCATCTATCTTTAAATAGAATATTGAGCTTCAAGGTCGTCTGTCTGTTTATTTTGATGTATTATAACAAATAGACTGTGATGATTTAATTTCCGCTTTGTTTTCTCGGAAACTTATTTAATTATTTCAAAATAACAATAAACAGTTTTTATATTATTTTCAATGTGTAATATCAAAAAAAATTAATAATAATTAAAATAAAAGATTAATGAAGATTTAGACAATTATAAGCCTTCACCGACTGTGACGGAAAACAATTTTTCTTGTGCAATTAACTTTGTGCAAAGAAGTGTGAAATTCTTTTTACAATAATATCGCTAACATTTATTCGTTCTTCTTCCTTATATCTGAATTTGTGATTCACGTTTCCTGATCGAGATAAATGGAAATATCAACAATGTTAAACTTCAAACACATTGCTGAAATCAATCGTCCTTTCCCTCTTCCATTTCTTAATTGAATTTATTACTTTGTTTTGCTCTGCTCTCCAGTATTGGAGATGCTCAGGGAAAGGGTGCAATGCCCATTTTAGCTTTTTATGATTTCTTTCGTTCAGTGTTATGTTCATATAACCAATTTCTTTTCAGAGGGAGCCCTTTTACTCTCCGATACCTGTCCAGTATTTTAGTAATTACTTTTTCGGAATTATGCTATCCGGGTTAAGTATAAACAATGAGGCGTTGAATTTTAGACAAACAAATATTCTCAGTCCTTGATTACAATATCTTTCTGAACGTTTTAAGGCAGTTCAGTTTAAGGTTTCCAAGCAATTCGTACTGTTTTATATTTTTTTCAGGTACAAAACTTCGCAATCATGACCAGAGCTATAATCATCAATATGTTTACATTGAATATCTTTAACTTTGAATATCTTTAGGACTCAGCAATGTAATACTTACTCGAAAAACCGACATCAAATACGTAACGAGAAATCCTGGAGTCTGTTTAATACGGACTGGGCTCAACCAAACTCAAAAGAAAATAAATTCATCATTGCTGATGTCGGCTTGAACCGGAATAAGGTCTCCATCTGCCCCAACAGATCAAATAACGTTGCGATCAGATGTCTAAGGAAAGTATTTTATCGATTTGGTATACCACCAACATTGGTAACCGACAACGGCCTGGAATTCAACTTAATAGAACTATTCGAATGGTTACAGCTTCGGAATTTCTGACTAGTCCACTCTGCTTCATGCCATCCATGCACAAATGTGTACGCTGAAAGAGCTGTTCAAAACCTCAATAGCTTTATAAAGATGGGACACCCAGATGGGTACATTAGAAACATACTTAGATAGGATCCTACTGAATCTAAGAAACACCAAGGAGATCCCCTCTAGAAATGCTGCTTGGGCGAGATTTGAAAGTGTATGAAAGCCAACTATATCATTCATCAAAGAAGAAACACGACATGGATTCAACACAACGGCAGAGTACACTTGGCATAAACTTTGCAACTAGCTCCAAGCTCCGATGAGCACAACCAGAATGTTCCCCCCAACCGAATTGAAGAAAAAATTACCCGCGTAACAGATCCAGTGGAAACCGAAAACAGGAACTCCGGCACCGAAAAAAGTCAATAAGCCCCCCCCCTCGCTATTGTGATTAACAAACTTCAAGGAAGGAGGATGTAACTTTGTTAAAATATTAACAAACTACTAATGAATGAAATTTATTTTAATAAACTAACGCGCGTAAAGATATCGAATTGAAATAAAATATAAATAGTCGTAGGTATTATACTACAAAGGGTCTTGGAAAGTCTTCCTTTGATGAATAAAGTGCAAACGGTAAATAAATTAAAAACAATCATCGAACAAGTAACATTTTTCATTACAAATTTTACACACTTTTTTAAAAAAACGGCAAAATTTCGGGAAATCGAAATACTCAATTCTTCAACCTTTCAAAATACATGTGATTTTATAAAAGGAAATTTCAGTTGAGATATCTCTCTTCTTCAGTGATACACGCATAAATATTTGAGATTCATAAAAAATAACAGTAAAAATAAATACTATTGCTCAGGCGCGCACGCAGGGGGGATTAGAGGGATAAATCCCCCTCACCGAAAGGTTTGAATTATGATCTTAAATACGTCAGAATAGGTTAAAATGTTTTTAAACATTTTAAAATTTGAACTATCCAAAATAAATAATATTTGGCAAAATTAAAAAAATCCCCCACCCGAAAAAATTGAATTATGATCATAATTACATTAAAGTTTTTTGATTGAATAATAATAAGAATAAATTAAAATATTTAAGTTTAAAATGTGAACTATCCAAAATAATTAATACTTTGAAAATTTAAGAAAATCCTCCCCTTCGAAAAATTTTAATTATGATATCAATTACTTAAAATTTTGCAGAGCACAGAAAATTTTCTTCTTAAAAACATTAAACATGCTGCAAATCACGAAATTCTCCAATCTATAGAATCCAGTAATGAACAATGGTCAAGTGATATTAATTGTATTAACGGTATTTTGATGGTATTATAAATTTTAATTTAATTTAATGTTTTTAACTGTTAAAATAAAAACTCGAAAAAAAGTACAGTTGAATTCTTTTAATGTCACACTGCTTAATATCCACATTCAGTTATTATCAACATGGTGGAGATTCTCTGGCGAACTTCTACTGTGTCCTTAACAAAAATATCCGTTTATTATCACGTCGGTTATTGTCATAATCTGCTTAATATCAACATGATTTAGCATGTCCAGTCGGCGATGAGGCCGCATAATATCACATTTAAGCACTTGCGTGTCTGCGGCTCTGCGCGCACACACACATGCACATTGTCACGGGCCTACCAGCAGTATAGCGCCTGTATGATGATGGACCTCTTTAAATGAATCATCATGCAGAGTGAAGACAGTGACATGAGTAGCTGCGTGGGTGCATTTGATTTGCACACTCATCGATATTCCAAGCCACCAGTCTTGATACCCACAAGCATTCGCACAACACGGATGATACTGTAGGTGTGTTGCTCAGGCGTATAGTATCTGTACAATAACAATCATCCAGTCACACATCCACTCAACTCAGTCGGCGATTTCATTATTGCTATACACGTGACGCATGCAAAACATCATGTTAATGAAAAGAAAACGTGCTGATTTATCCTTCGCTTCGAAGATTGAGATTATAAATGAAATTGATTCTGGGCAGCAGCAGAAGGCAGTGGCTGAAAAGTTTGGTGTGGATCGGACTACAATAACGAAAATTAATTAAAATGGACGCCGGAGTGATTTGGAGCTTCAAAAGCCACTATCGTCGAATCCTAATTGAAAAGCGAATTTCTGCATTTGATCTCGGCCAAGAATACACCCCTTCTCTCATTGATGCGCTACTGTTCCTCCGCACTGCTTGGGAACGCGTCACTGAGCAAACAATTGACAACTGCTTCAGGAAAGCATTTCCATCCGCCTTTTCTGCTGCAGAAGAAATTGGGACTGAACCTGAAGAGGGCTTGGTCTCTTCCGCCTACAACGGTGACACATTGTGGGAACGCTTGGCTCAGGCCGGTCTCATTCCTGAAAGCGTCTACTTCTGTGATTATGTCGACATGAACAAGGACGTCATCATTACAGAATTGCCAACTGAAGCGGATATTGTGAGAGATATCAACGCTAGTGCAACTACTGCTCATAGCGACAGTGACGCGGAATCGGACAGTTACATCCAAACAGTTGATGTCGAGACGATTCCACCAACGCATGCTGCTGCGATGGAAGCTTTTGAAAATCTTCGACGATATATGATTTCGCGTGATATGTACGAGAGTACGTCGTCTTCTTTGATTATCATTGAGAAAACTGTGCACTCACAAAAAACACTGAAACAATGTAAAATTACTGAATTTATGTCTTTTTAACATGTTGTCAATTTCTGATGCGCATACTGTTCTTGGCGTTGGCTATTATGATTGCTTTGCTTTTGTACTGAATGCAGTGTACTGTACTTGAACGTGTAAGATAGGGTGCATTCATTTACTGAGGCAGTCGGTTAATATCCACATCCGGTTAATATCGACATAAAGTTTTATACCATGCGATGTGACATTAAGCGAATTCAACTGTATTGTATAATATTATTGTGAGGAATATTTTAAATTTGTTATGTTGAATTTTGTATGTTGAGTTTAGTATTTGGAAATGTGTTTCTCCCACCCAGATGGAAAATTGATATTTTAGATGTTCACGATAAATAATT
>MQRK01237729.1:0-11581 GCA_001938485.1 Girardia tigrina | reverse complement strand
ATGAATCAGGAATAATGAAGCTACCGGAAAGGTGGAAGAAAGTGATTGAAAATAATGGACAGTATATCGTGTAAAAATATTTGTGCATCCATGTCATTTTTGATAATAAATATTTTAGTTGACTTTTCGGCCAACCACTTTATTCTTATTAGTGCTGTATTCCATTATTTTATCTTCGTATTTTTCCTCATCGGTTACAAAAGAAAATTTCACGCAACCTTATCAAGAGAGATCAAAAGAACATGAATGGGACACAGAAAAAAACCCCTCCAGTTATATATTATATATATATAAATTATAATAATATAAAAATTCAAATTAGATATTGAATTTAAAAAATCAATAATGAATGCAAGAAAACTGTCAGAAGTTGCGAACGCACAAAACATAAAATCATATTGTCATTTCGTTAATCGTTAGAAGCAATATCAACAAACCATAATTTTCCTCTTAATCCCGGCCCATTTATTTCGACTTTATTATTCCCTCTGGAATATTGTTAACCGAACATGTCTATACTATTTCTATTTTAAATGAACTGAAAATAACAAATTGGTGCATTAAAACAATTTCCATTGTTATAAAATGCATTGAAATTGTTTTTTTGGTTTCCTTATTTGATTGTTATAAATAATTTTTTGTCATTTTGCATAAAAACAAAATATTTTTCAATATTGTGAGGCAAAATTATATTTTCGTATCATTCTGAAAAAAATAAAACTATTTGAGATAACCAATTGTGATTAATAACAACATCGATATGATTTTTCGAACTTTTATTAATTTGACAAACAGAATTTTCATTACAACAATTATTCAACCCACTTTCGCTATTCGAAATTTTCCTTGATTAATATATTTCTGAGTTTCTTCCTAACTTTGAAAATAATTAAAAAATATTTATTAATATTAAGTAATTATCAAGATTCTAAATGATTAAAAATAAATCTAAACATTTTTAAAAAGTATCAATAAAATTAACATTAAAATTATTAATTACATTAGAAATTAAATATCATATTTGTAACATATTTTAAATCTTTTTACAAAAATTAATTTACCATAAATTTAAAAGACATGTTATTTTTCACACTTCCTAAATCGAAACTATTAATTTTCATACTTCCCGAATAGTTAATGCTTATGTTAAACACATGATTTATAGCCTCTATTCGTATAAGGAAGTGATTGGAAGCTAGGAGAACTTGATTTCGTCAAATAATTGATCACCTGTTGATGATCAGAGATCTGAGCGAATCGACGGTGTTATTGGAACTTTATAGGACTGTCACTCGATGACGATCCTGCAGCGATAGCTTAATGGCTTCATATCAGGGCCTCTGAGCGGCTACAATACATTGGATTAGAATGATTGCTGTTCTTCGCATCAGTCTTCACAATTAGGCTGTTTTTTGTTGGTTCGTCGTCTGCTTAAAGTTGTATTGGTGGCTAGCTGTGATTGCGATATCCACGGCTTTCTTTTTCTAACTTTTCTCTGAATAATTCATCTGCTCCTTGTGAAAAAGTGTGGCGCCATCACATCATCTTCCTTGGAAAGAATGAAGAGAACATGATAAAAAGCCAGATGCTTGATTATGCAGACAGGGTACATCTTCTACATCTTGGGTCAATGATCAATCGTACTGTCGGTTGGCTTTGGAGTCGATGGTAAAATGTGTTTCATTGCTGTAAAATAGAAAATGGCCAGCCATCTCATTATTCAGTGGTGACAACAGCAGGATATACTTCACCAGTCGCTCTTTTAGTTGCATCTGTTAGCAGCTGGCTTATCTTCAGAATATATGAATAGTAATGAAGATCGTCATGGACGGCGCTAGGGATGATCAAGACACCAACCTACAAGATCAGGCATAGACACTCATGAATCGACGTCGATCATCTGATGTATCTGAATAATGAATGTCATCTATACTTATGACATCCTGAACGGTTGTATGTATTTGCTATGTACCATTACATTTTCCCTTACATAAATAAAATTTATTTTAAATTATATCACAAATATAAATTTTACAAACATCAAATTTTACTGATCTAATATATAAAAATGCGTTATATCTTTCGTGAGTAGCTATCTTTAATTTTTATTTTCATCTTTGTTATAACAGTAATTCAAATATTATATTTGGTTGTTGTGTTACCATATAAAACTAAAATAATTTATGTTAAGTTTTTTTGAAATTCGATTTTGCTTTGCATATTTTTTTTATTGTTTATTGTAAAAATCAGTCTAATTAGTTAATGCAAACTTTATTACAAAGAAAAATTATTCTTTTAATGTATTTATTTTTCTAAATAAAAATTCAAAATGCGTACTTTCGATTTTATTTACTGAAAACAATAATCAAATAAAAATTATCATATGCCTCAGAAAAAACCCACAATTCGAAACAAAAATGAATATAACAAAATTTTTCGTCGCACGACAAAAGTTGATTTCAGAAAAGCCAATTCAGACTTCCAAATTCCAATTGAATCAATACAATCGAAATTTACCGCTTTTAACGATGGTTGAGCACAGTACCCAATAATACGCATGTAAATATGGAACGATCGACCCGACAATTAAATCAACCGTTCACCATATCGGTCCCAATAGAATCCAGAACAACTCAGGTGGAAATTCTGTTCGGGTTATTTGATTTTCCCCGTCATTCAGAACCGAACTACATTAGTCTTTCTTTTGAAGGTCACACGGTTTTCTTTTTTCTTCTCATCTGTATGAAACTGTAAGATATAGTGATGTAAGGATCTTCTGAATAAAAATGCAACAACAATTTACTTTATCACAGAACGGAGGATGCCACAACAGTGATGAAACATGTTTTCTAATAAAAATTTAAATTAAAATGGATTGATTATTTTCCATTATTTAATTTTATTACAGACTTTACAAATGACCATGCCGAGAGTTCGTAGTATCATTTTTGGTAAAGGTGGACTTCAGTTTATCTACTGTGACCATTTTAATGTGAATGATAAAGATTTTCCTATATTAAGACAAATGTATCACTTCATGGAGTCCATAAAATTATTGTTTGAATACATCTCTCACCCCTCTCTTGAGCCAAAGAGCTCCACATGTCATGTTATATATTTATGAACTTTTATTAATATTTAAATATTCTAATTGCAAAACCTGAGTCCCAAGTGAAAGTTTAAAAAGAAAATATTTTTTTATTATTTGATATCTTCTTTACTATTTTTAACAAAAAATTTTTTTAACAATTATAAACTTTATTAATTTAGTTTAAAAAATGTTTACTTATTTACGTGGATAATGCAAAATCTCAACCAATTTTTTTTACTTTTTTTAATGATTTATTTATTTAAAATAAACAAAACAATAATTGACGTACTTAATAAAAAAAATAAAAAAATAGAAAATATATTTTTTTAAGAATTTATTTTGAATTTATTATTAAAATAGGATTTTATTTCTTCAAATTCCTTCTTTAACGACATTAGTCCGTCATACCTTTTTAATATTTGATCCTTATTCTTCTTCGTATATTGTTCTACATGAATATCTGATACAACATTCGTGTACATCATCCCAATATACGAAAGCTTTTGATCATCTTCTACTAATTCTTTTAATTGTTTTATATGTTGTTTCAAAGGAGAATAATCAATTTCGATATCAATAATATTTTTGAGATTTATATATTGATTCTTGAGAGCCCGTAAATAGTGCACTGTATTTGCATATTCCATTTGCTCGATATAACTCACTTCACACGACTTTTTTATTGCTTCCATAGTATCTTTATTTCTAGATATTCTTTCTTGAATTATTTTCTTCGGTTCGTTTTCGATTATTTGGAGTTTTAACTTTTCTATTTTCGTCATCATTTTACTGAGTAAATTAAACTTTTTTATCATTGATTTCTTAAGATCTTTAATCTTTTGTGCAAATGTTTCTTGTAAATAAACTGTTGAATGTGAAATATTATTTTTCCAAAATGAATTCAAATTTGAATATTCTTCATTGATGATGTACAAGTTATGTGTAGAGGGATCAGGTTCTTTCGGACAATATCCTTCGTAAATTGAATATGTATTTATGCATTTATGGCAAACAAAATGTTCACAATTTGTAAATTTGAAGATTGTCTTCTTTTCGAATTTGATTTCACAAATAACACAATTTTCAATATGGATATTTTCAAAGATCTCTGAAAATAAAGGAATTATTTGATAATCTTTGATGAACAGACTCTTAATAAATTGACGAAACACGTTTTTATGGCTTTTGATCAACTGAATTAAAAGACGAGTTTCATCTGTAAAGAGAGATAATTCGGGTAGTTCGAGTACTTTATTCTTCTTTTTTGTTTGTAGAAGTTTCCATTGAGTATGATCAGAAACTAACTTTAGAGAAGACAAATTTTCGTTTAATGTCTTGAGATAGGTAACAAGATTTTTTACCACTTCTTTCTTGTTACAAAATGAAGAAATATGTATTTTTTCTTTATCAATATTGTTTTTCATAGATTTTTTTATTATTTTCTGTTCAACTTTATTTAAAGCTTCTAAAGCTTCTACGAAGTTATTTAGATCGAAATGCGAATTTTCCTTTAATGTATTTTCAATTTTATTATTGTAAAGGGTAAATTGTTGATAAATGTTTTCAAATATGTCTTTTAGAAATATCTCAGACATTTTACTTATCAAGTTATCAAGATTTTCGATCTTTATAAACTCTTTTATTAAGAATGTCGCCACACTCTTTGATAATTCTATATAACTTTCATTATTTTCCTTAGACTTTGATAATAGAATTTCTAAAATCATTTCGTTAACAGATTTTTCTACAAATTCTTTTTTACCAACATCTACAATTAAAAATGAGCTAATTTTCGACCGATCCAAGGGACACGTTTCGTTGGTGTACATCCAGTGTTTTATACAAGTCAAGCAGAACTCGTGTTTACAGTCTTGAACTTTGGCGACTGTTGTATCATCGAAATTATCTAAACAGATAGAACATATGAAATCTGACTCCATTATTGTTAAATATCTGTATTTTCTTTATAGAAATATTCATTACATGAAAAAAATATATAATTTTAAAATATTTCTCTCAAAATTTATTGGTTGAAAATTAAAAAAATAAATTTTAAATAATTTTTATTTTTGACACATTAAAATATTGAAGAACACTTGTGAGCAATATTTTCAAATGTTGTGTTTGTATTTTGAGAAAAGGGTCTCTCCTAATAATGGTAGTACATTAGATTTATATTTATAAATGGAAATTATTCAGACCTATTTAAAACTTAATTAAGTTATATCTTTAAATTATATTTTAATAAACTTAAAATACGAGATTTTAATTTTATAACTCAAGTATTTTCACTCAAATTTTCGCTTATGTATTTTTGGAACCATTTTTCAATATTTAAACATGGATATTTTAACTTTTTAACTATTTTAATTATTAAGAACATTGAGACAATTCTGATTTGAATTTTTATTACTATCACATATTGATTCATTACAACTCTCAGAAGATCTTTCATCGTTTGACATCGCTGTAATTGGTTTTCTTATTTCTGTTTTTAATCATGATTACTTGAACAATTTTTCTAAATATTTTTAAAATATTTAATTTTTAAAAATAATAATTTAAATCATTTCTAAATAAAAACACAAAATTATAAAATTATTTAAAAGGACTTTAATTTAAATCTTATTAAATTTATTTAAATTTAATTAAATGCTTTTCTTTTCATAAAAAATATTAAACTTAATTTAAATTGTTAATTTAAAAATATAAACTTATCAAATTATTATTTTCATTATGTTCGAATAGTCACTTTAAATTTAAAAAATATCAATTTCAATATGGATGGAAGAATCACTATTCTAAGTTCAGCATACTCGAATAAATATACAACATCAATACATTCACAAATTCAAACAATTTAAATATTCCTCACATTAATAATAAATTTAAAATAAATCTTTGAAAATAATATATTTTCTATTCTTTAAAACTTTCTTTATAAAGCTTGCCAATTATTGTTTTGTTTATTTTAAATAATTAAATATTAAAAAAAATAATAAATTGGTTAATATTTTGCATTATCCACGTAAATCAGTAAACATTTTTTAAACTAAATTAAAAATTTTTATAATTATTATTGTAAAAAATATTGTATCACTTGTGTCCTATTAATACAATATTTTTATTTAGTATTTTGTCCACTAATAAACTCACTAAACTATACTTTGGAGTTGACTTGTTTTAACAAAAAAAGAAAACAAATAATATAACAATCAAAACTCAAAATATGTCAAAGGTTGATAATAAAATAAATATATCTAACAATAAGAGAAATAAATACAATTTACTTGAGGTCAACACAATAAGATTTTATTCATTCATATAACCCATACATTATAATAATCACAGTAATTAATTATCTTAATTATTTTTTTATAATTATTGATCGATATATTTTTCCATAACCGTCGTATTGGTATCAAATATTTGAGATCGCAAAATACCCATTGGAATAAATATTTCATTTCGATGTAATTTGTAATAGACGTTGAAGTCAAATGATAGATAATATATATTTTTTTTAAATAAACAGTAATATTTGTTGTTGAAAAACCATTTTTTCGATTTCTTCATGCTGGAGCATTTTTAGAACATTTTCACATAACAATTTTAATCGAGTTAATCTTTGAAAAGGCAAAAGTAGGTAACTGTTTAAAGACAAGTCCTTGCATTCCTTTGATGATTCTAAATGTAACGATTCTTTTTCTTAAAAAAAAAATCATAGTTCATTAATTTCTGGAGAGCCAATATTTGAGAATTTTGATTGCTAATGTAAATAACATAACTCCGAAATTAATAATTTACGGCGTGATCATAAAGAATGTCACACACATCTTTTAAAAGAGGCTTATCTCGTAACCATCGTTTCTCAAGATCATGCAACAACCTTGATCGGTTGGAGAGTGTGCAATTGTTTCTATTGCTGATTGATGATGTCCATTTTGAAGATTCTTTTGCGATGAGAGTTCGGTGGCATCAGTCGACGATTCAAGATCATTGGCTTCGTGAACCACTAATCTTTCAAAAAATAACATAAAAAACACAATATACATCACACTCCTCGCACACAGGAATCCCTATGTACAAAGAACAACTAATCCATCCAAGACTTTGTACAAAAGCAAAAGAAAGAATATTACATCCACACACAAACCACACACAAATAATTATTTAAAAAAAATTATTTGTTAAAAATTTTAAAAAAGGAAATCAAAGAATAAAAATATCTTTGTGAAATATATTTTCTATTCTTTATTCTTTTTAAGGTAATTTTTTGTAATAAGAATTCTTGTGTTATTATTTAATTATTAATAAAAGTTCATATATTGTTAAAAATAGTTAAATAAAAGAAAATGATATATATTAACATTACATTTAATCTTTTTTATTAATCAATATCTATTTTTAATAATTCCGATTATGGAAACTTTTTATATTTATTCTTTTATTATATTTAATAAAGATTATATCAGTTATTTATGTAGATTAACAAGTTATAACGCACTAATGTCGTTAAAGAATGAATTCGAATAACTATTTTGAATAATTTTAATAATGCGCTAAAAGTAAATCTTTATATTTTCAATTCTCTATATCTTTTACACGTCCAAGTTTTTCAAAAAGTTTTACTCTTTGTTATCTTGTCTTTATTTTTGTTCGATTTGCAAATTGGGGGGAACTGATACAGCCCACTCAATGCTCACTCAGCGTGCCTCCGTTGGAATTTGATAGCGTGAAACGTTCGAGACGTTATTTATCGAGACCGATCGATTTCTGAAATTATATTCGATTGCGTTGTTTCCTGAGGGAAAGGAAATTCAATTGCCAGTGGAAATCGTTCCTTTTTGTTTTAGGAATTTCAAAATCGATTAAGAAAGCACGTATGAATGAATTTGAATTAGAGGTCGAATTCGATTTCACTGAGAGAATTTTCCGTATTTTTATATCGATTACTCTATCAATTAAAATTTGGGGAAATTTTTCGACACGAAAATTTTTTATTCGGTTTATTGGCTCAAATAAATTATTTTAACTGATGTTCGATCACAATTATCAAAAAAAGATACGTAAACATGTAAATTATCTTGATCGATTTAAACAACACAAAAAATGTTCACTCAGTCAAAATAAATATCTTTTATTTTCAAAGAAATCATTTCCAAATTTTCAATTTGATTTTGAAATTGTTTTTTTTGATTTCGAGAATTTTTTCTTTGACGTCTATCGAAATTGATTTTTTCCAATTTTAAAAATTATTTTTTTTAAAAACTTGAAGTCATTTTTTCCTATTGAATTACAATTGATATCCGATTTTTTAAGACTCACAATGAGATTCTTGATTTTCTCATAATCATCATATTGATTTTTTTCAAATTATTGAAATTTTTATCTGAATTAATGTTATTGGCTTTACTTTCTTTTAATTCAATATTCGGTATTGAATTATATGGGAGAATTGAGTTTGAATTATTTATTTATTTTTCATTCATAAAACACTGGATCTCTAGGAACCGTAATAATTTTAATGATTTCAAGAGAACCTCTAAATTTATGCTGCATTAAGTGCTTGATTCGAGCACAATATCATAACAGAAAACGAAGCACCACTCTCTTTCAAAATCGCAGAATATAGAAGATCACATAAGAATGGGAAATCCGAAGAGAAGTTAGAGCTCGGAAATTATGGAGGAGATTTTTTTCAGTTGTGAGAGGTGGTACTAAATGTATTTATGGATTCGCATAATGTTTTTTACACTAATTTCGCTGATAAAACACTAAATTACTGACGAATACTACACGTGTGTTGTAAAAAAAGTCCACTTGGAAATGGGAAATTCTACAGCCAGATGCTGTTCTTACTCCACGAAAACACACCCTAGTACAAATCAGCTGTGTCTAGGGTTATTGTTCACTGAGGTGACTTCTAGGAACTTTTAATTCTCTCTACAATCAGGATTTTGCACCAAGCAAATTTTTTATCCTTTACTATCTGAAGAAGCATCTAAAATGAAAATGGTTTGCACATAAAGATTGTGAGGGAAAATCCTGAATGTTGTATGCTGTTTATATCGGTGACTCTCCTACCCAGATGAGTTATGTTATTGATGAATTATTTAAATCTAATGTGAATAATTTAATGAGATACTAAATACTAATTAATTAAAAAAATTGTCATTTGAAATTTTAATAATGCTTTTAATTAAACAATTTAAAAATATTAAATTTAATAAAATTAAAAAAACTATTGTTTATTTTAAAATTTACTTAATTTATTTTTACCCAATAAAATTTTGATAAAGTAAAAATATAAGTTTGATAATTTCATTCATTAATCACAGATTTAAACCAATATACAAAATCTATATTAATCAAAAATATGTTTGCTGAAGATGGTCTTATTGAAAATGGTTGTAAAGAATCTGTTTGTGTTGTTAATAAATGTTTTCAGGGAAATTGTGATGTTGGCAATAAACATATTTAACAATATTAAATCACAATTTCAAAAAATTAAGTTATATATTTTTATTAAAAGTTTGCTAAACATAAAAATATAATGCAACAAATTATGAACACAATAGTATAGTAGTATTCTGGAATGTTGCTCGATTGTTTCGGGATTCAACCAGGGCGGACGAGTTCGGTAATGTGGTGTAGGAAAGGCCGTTCGGCATCTCATAAAAATTACCGTATTTTGATAGTATTTGAATGTTGTAGGGGCCGCCATCACACCCGCGCACGACGCGGATGGAATACTTTGAAACGGTGCATCGGTCGTTGTAGTCGTTGAGGAATGTGACCACTCAATTTATTGAGTGGAGTTTTCAATACACCTACCAGAGAATTCTGCAGACTGTGTTTATCGAACCACGACATCAAACATGTGAAAAATGTAACATTTAAACGATAAATTCAAATTGATGTAAAAATTTTATTGTGATTTTATAAAAAATATTAGCATTCGACATTTTTTTAATAAAAATTAAATTTTTTCACTTATTTTTGTCTCATTTTCTCCTTTTGACTTCGAGCAGTTTTTACATTTATTTTCCTAATTGTGAAATTTTTTTAAGTAATGATAAAAATTAATTAAGGATTAAATTTATTAATTATGAATTTTATTCAATGATGATTTTTTGTGAGGTATGAATGAAGATGGTTTAAATTATTTTTGGATGTGGAAGACCCGAGAAAACGAGTTTGTATTAATTAGTGGTCACTACAAGTATTATAAATTATTATTATAAAACAATTTATACGCTTGAAGATTAAATTTATGGTAGCCGCTTAAGTTATGGGTCACATTTCTTCGATCGTAAAATAAACCGTTGTACATTTTCCTTTTGACTAGGATTAATTACATGTATATCTTGTTAAACTTTTAACTCATTCATGATATATTTGTTTCCTATTACTTCGATGAATTTCCAAAGAGAAGTATGGCTTAAACTGATTATTAAATCAAAGCACAATATTAATCGAAGAGCGATGATTTCCGCAGATAGTGTTACTGAAAGTGAATCGGTTTGTGTTAATACATGTTGTGATGTTGCTAATAAAGATGAAGCCATGCAATTGGCAGGCTCAGTCCTTATGAAACAGCTCACTGACTAGTTTAAAATTGTCTTCTCTAACCTTTTCAGACGGTGGATAATGTGCATTGAAAATAAGGTAGACTACGCAGAAAAGTAGCTTTTTTTCAATAATCTCTTAAAATGCCTAAGAAATACACACATTTTGGATTTTATTGCTAACTTTTAGTGGGGTAGTCTACAGAATGTTTGAGTTTACCAAGTAGATTACGATTGTATCATTAAGTCAATAAAATTTTCTTTATCATAGTTTAAAAGTAGGGTACATTGTTTGCTTAAAACTATTTAAATATTTTAGTTCGATTCACATTGGGAGGACCAATATTAAGTAGACTCAAAAAGAAAAAATAAAAATTCGTCACGAGTTGCAACTCTATCAAATTGAGATTCCATCACAAAAATCAAAATATTATTTGGAATTTTCAAAATTAAAATGTTGAATTTATCTTTGTCTATCGATAAAAAATGTTTGAAGATGGTTTATCGGAATTTCTAGTCAAAATTTAAAAATTCAAATCAAATTATTGAATTTTAATTTCAATGAAGTATCAATTAAAAAGAACGAAGATGTCTCGCAATTCAATGTCAATGATTCTTTCAAAATTGGAAATTTACGCACATCGAAATTAATGAATTGATTTGATAATTGTAATTAAACAGAAATTGTGATATAATTATCTGTAATTAGTTTTGATTTTTATTTTTTAGTGGTGAATTTTATTTTTATTCAGAACACCAACATGGCTTTTCAAACTTTTATTTTCATTACAATCAGAATTGTCTTTTGGACAACTCTCAGCGAAACTCTCGTCATTCGACATCGTGCTAAATTGATAATTTTTTTATTAATGTTTGTTAATAAACAATTATTCGAACAAATTTTTCATTATTTTCTGAT
>MQRK01237722.1:5549-19290 GCA_001938485.1 Girardia tigrina | reverse complement strand
CATTTATTGAAAATAATTAGTTTGAACTCAGAAATATATTGATCAAGAGAGATGTCAAATAGTGAATGCGCTTGTGGTATTAATAAATGTTGTAAACCTCATATTGATGTTGTTAATACTTATTTTAAAATTGGTCGATATTTAGAGGGAATTATTAATATTATAATTAAAAAAATAAATAATATATAGTAAATAACATTTTATTAAGTAATAATTGTTTTTAACTTTCTGCTCTCTCATTGGGACTATCGCTCAATTGCTAGGTATTTTGTTGGATCATAAAAATACATTTAGTCATTATTTTTAATTGTATAACACTTTGTTAGTATCGATATTTTAATATCTCTCACATATTAAAAGCTATACATAAAATTTTATGAAGGTCCAGTCATAATGGAAGTTAATCATTTCCGTAAATCATAATGAAAGACTTACAACATTAAAAGGAATCTTAAATCTATTAATTTTTGATAAATTATTATTTTATATGTATTTTGTTGGATTATAAAAATACATTAAGTCATTATTTTCAATTGAATAACACTTTGTTAATATCGATTAGAAAACTGGAATTAAATAAAACAATTAACAGAGACCAACTGTATTTTGAATTATTAGCAAAACTGGAAAATTACCAATTTAAACAAAAATAATTAAATCACAATCAATATTTTAATATCTCTCACATATTAAAAGCTATACATAAAATTTTATGAAGGTCCAGTCATAATGGAAGTTAATCATTTCCGTAAATCATAATGAAAGATTGACAACATTAAAACGAATCTTAAATCTATTAATTTTTGATAAATAATTATTTAATAAGTCAACCAAATTTCCACAATCTGAGATAATCGATATTCAAAGTGTGGTGCTTTAATAATTGAAACAGAAATAAAAAAAACTTAAAAAATATGTGATAATAATTAATGAAAATTCCAAGTGTAAAGACACTTTTAAATTTAAGCAACATTAAGTTTTTCAAAAAAAATGTAAATTTTAAAATAATAAATTTTATAAAAAAATTTTCCTTCTGGAAATAAATGGCACTTTATCACCGACTCAAAAGTAATTCTCGTTTCGGATTTCGGCCGACTTTTGATCACATCATCTTATTTTAATCCTTCGAATCAGAACACTTTCAGAAACCTGCCGGAAACAACGAGCAGACCGACGTGCCTCCACTATCTGGGTGCGATTGGGAGAACCAACCGATCGTGACAATTAAGTGGTCTAGAGCGAGATAGAACCGAGAGACTGCCAAGGCTATACAATGATTTATTTTTAATTAATTCTATACGTCAGAATATTATTGTGTATGTAAAAAGTTAAGAGTATTCAATTTCACACAAATTTTTATCTAAATTTAAACCATTTTGAGCAGAAGGTTCTTGCAACAATAACATGTAACTGTCATATCGATTAAATAAGTTTGTTAATAATAGAACATGAAATTGGTTCGGAATCTTATCATGACATAAAAATAGATTCTTTTTGTTCATGCTTCATTTATTGGATTTGAGAATCGGAAACAAAAGGAAATAAAATTTTAAAAAAATCTATCAAAATTTATCATTTAAACAAATTGTGAAATTTATTTTACGTCAAATTAAATTCAAATTCACTAAATTTTACTTCCGTTGAATCTAGTAAAATTAAAATACAGAATTTTATTTTGAATTGACTATTTCAATGTTGAGCTCCTGTAGTTGCCACTGATAAAAAAAATAAAAATTCACCTTTTTTAAACTAAAAAACAATAAAGTAGTTGTTTAAAGGAATGTAAAAAAACAATTTGAATTAATAAATGTTCATTTTCTTTTTCTAATGATGGTTTCTCACTGAAGATATGCTCCCCGTTGAATGCTTTGACACCAATACAGCTCGCGACAGACTACTAAAGACGCTCCAAACCGTCTCTGTTGCCAAGGGTCCGAGGGCGGCGCGATCTAGTTCGTTTCGGCCGCCTTTATATCAAATGACGTCGATGTCCGCCAAATACACTGGCACTTTCCGCGTGATTTGTTATTTTACACCTAATATGTGATCACTATTAGCAACATCACAATTTGAGTGTAAACATTTATTAACAACACAAACGGATTCTTCAAAACCATTATCAGTGAGCATCTTTCTTTGATTGATATTGTTTTTGTTTATGTATTCAAATCCAAAAATCAATGAATGGGAAAATTTTAATATTAACTTTTAATTTCTCAAAATTTTATTGGATAAAAAGGCAATAAATAATTTTTAAAATAAACATTAATTTTTAAATATATTAAATTTAATAAGTTCAAATCGTTTACTAAGCATATTATTAAAATTTATAATTATAAAACTTTAATTAATTAGTGTTTAAAAATTAATATCATTTAATTAATTTCATTAGATTTAAACAATCAATCAATAACATATCAAACCAATCTGAGTAGGAGAGTCACAAATCTAAACAACATACAAACAACAAACTTACAACATTCCGAACAACATTTTAGAGATGCGCTCGACCGAGACTTATGGAAAATCTGTCAAATCACCGACTGTTGTCTACTGGAGCAGGTGTTCGACCATCTCGTGCTACGTGGTGACAGTCTCTCTGACCGATGAGAGTGAGCAAAGAGGGTTTTTATATCCCATCAGACTCCACACCATTAAGTGGTTCGGCATGCACCGACCAATGAGCCTAATCCGATTTGCTAAACCTGAAAGTAACTGTTTTTTATGGAAATGATTAACATTCCATAATATGTTCTATATGTTCTATATGTTCATTCATTGACTCTGAGATTGAGAAAAAACGACAAATTTGTAAGCTTGAGAAAAATATTCGTAAATTGTTGTTATGGTTGTACTTATCGTCTTCTTACTTCATCACTACGTAATTTATTTGATTTTGTACTTTGCAATTCATTTCCGTGTTTTGAATTTTTATTTTTGTAATTGAATTTTTATACATAATAATTTATAATATCTTTATATATGTAATTATTCATATAATTTGTCGTCATCATCGCTGTGCATGTCACTCTACCCACTCTGTCGTGATTGGCAACTTAATGAACGGCCTCACGACAAAGATAGGATAAAAACGATTAAGAAATCAAAAATCATTTAATTTTCATCATAAGCGTTAGATGTAGATGAAGTATTAAAGATATTTTTCTGTGTATGTGAATAGTATCAAGTTTATTGATAATTTACCAATACAAATATTTATGTCATTTGTCAAAGTGTATACCCATACTAGTGACACTTTTGCCATTTGAGCGGCTGCTTGTTCAGGCTGTTTGAATAAAAATTTGGTGAGCGAAAATCTATAAATTCCTGGAAGGCCATTTTTACGGCCTCTTCGTAATTAAATTTTTTTTCCTATGAAAAATTTGTTGAAGTTGAGGAAGAAATAGTAGTCATTTGGGGCTAGATCTGGTGATTATGGAAGAGAATGTAGAATTTCAAAATCAAGTTCCTGTAGTTTTGTAACTGTCTTAAATGCAGAATGTGGTTTTGCATTGTCGTGTAGCATATTGTCATCAACCTGTTTACTGAAAGCAGCTGTTTTTCAGTTGCAGTAGACATATGCTGTGATCGACGAACTAGATTTCATTAAGTCATAATGGATTACACATGTGACTGACCACAAAACACTCACAATCAGCTTCTTTTGATCAATTCTGTGCCTTGGACTGTGTTTTGCTATTTCATTAGTATCACCCAGCTTGTTGAATGTTTGCAATTATAATATTGGATCGACTTTTCATCACAAGGGACAATTCTTTTCAAAAAGTGATCACATTTATAACGAGAAAGCATCATCAAGGAAGAATTTGTTTTTAATTTTCATTCAACTCATGTGAAATTCTCTTATCATACTTCTTCATTTTATTAATTTAAGTAAAGTAATTCAAAATTGTTTGCTTTGTACCACTGAACATTAGAGAAAAATCATGAGAGTATTGTGATCGATCCCATTCACAGGTTATCATTAGTACGTCATTATCTATCTGCGTTCCTGGGCGATCCAGAGACTCATTATCTAGGTTAAAATTACCTTTCACGAATTTCCAGAACTAATTTGAGACTGTCTGCTGCGTAGTAATATTGTATTAGAATATACTATTGATGTTTCGCATGGTTTCTGATAGTGAGGTTCCAAGTAGGAACTCGTACATCATTATATTTCAATTTTCTGCCTTTCTATTTTTATAATATACTGATTATTAAAACAAGTTATCAATGATTTAAATTAATTAGTATTGATGTGTTCAATAGCCAAGATCAAGGGGAAATAACGGAGGTAATCGGACTCCTACAATTTTAGTAATTTTATTTATCAAATAATTACCCCTCCAACCCCCTCCCCTCCTAGTCCTGTTTTTGGCCAAGATATTTGGCAATCATACAACAAACACTATTTGAATCTATTGTAATTATGCCTACAAATTTCATACTTGACAACCGCATAATTTCTAAACTTATATCGTTTTACTAACAAAATTGATATAATTAAGAGATAAAATTAATAGACTCACAAAGAAAAGTATAGAAAAAATTGCAAAATATTCTCATAATCATTATTTTTTTTTCATCATTACTAATTTGGAGTATACTTTTGTTTCCTTTGCTCATTTTTAAAAAAAATGGTGCACTAAGTAACCTTTAAAATACAGAGAGGAATTCCTAAAAAGAATACCTAAATGTTTTAAATTATAAATACAAAACAATACAAGTTTTATTTTGTTTAAATAACACAGAAATATACCGAATTTTCTAACTGAAACTATTTGGCACTGGAAGGAATTATATAATTACATACGATCGTCAAAAGTCGCCACGATAGCGCAACTTTTACAAAACACTTGACACTTGTAAGAACACAAATCCGCCTTTTCGTTAATCTAAATTGAACAAAAATATAGAGCAAATGTTTCTGACCAAAATTAATTTCTTTTCCAAGACATTGAAAAGACTTCCCAGACCTTATAAATGGGATTTGTTTGCTGGAATTTGTAGTTTATCATCAATACAATCTATTCCTTTAACAAAACTCCTAATCTAACCTATGGAATATCGAATAATAATAGTAAAAAAATATATTTTTTTTAAATTTTAAATCACATAAAATGTATTTTTTTAATAAATATATATTTATTTATTTAATTCATTTATTCAATTAATTAACATATTCGATTACCTACTCAGGTTTCATGTTGCGGAACTTATTTTGTATCAGGGCGTGCTGTTACAGATAGAAATTTAAACTTTATTTGATATGTAACACTCAATACTTCTTTAATAAGTATTAATCTCATTAATCAAGAAGCTGAAATTCTTTGAATATCAAATAAGAAAACAAGATTTAGCTAAGGTTTGATTGAAGGAAGAGTGGAAGGAGAAACATCAAGAAGAAGACCAAAGAGACAATGAGAAGACAATTTAAAAGAATTGAGCGGATGGAACATTGAAAATTTGAGAAGAGTGGCAGCAAACATAGAGGATTGGCAAAGGCTTGTGCATAATTGGGTGCAACAACGGCCCAACAGCTACGGTCAAATGAAAGAAAGAAAGAATTACTAATGAAACAAAAAACTTTTGCACGTATCAAGTTAGTCAAATTGGAGGTTGACGAAAATTTATTGTCGCATTTATTTCTGATTGATTCTGGAAAATAAAACGTCATTCAAATGAAATGTTTCACACTAAATAAAAATAATAAATAAAAAATATATATTTTAAATGAAATAATAAATTAATAATCTACCTCTAAAAACGATTAATGTATGTAAAATAAATAAATAAAACAAAAGATATAACAATGCGAAAGCTGGCGCCCCCCTCCCATGCAACAGGGGCACACGATAAATCATACCCGTGCGCGCGTGTGCCAATCGATGAATCTGTGCAATCAAGGGGAACTGGCAAAATCAAGCATGCTGATTCGCTGAACGGATAAAATTCTTTGATGGGAAATATTTATTAGTAAATTATTTTTCAAACGTTATTATTTGTTTATGATATTGAGCTATGGTAATGTATTTTATTTTTACTTTCAAATTTTATATTTATCTTTTATGTCTTAATTTATGTTTGTGTAAAATCAGAATACGTTCATCATAATGCACGCTAGTGCCGTTACTTCGTGCTCAATCAGCGTTATTTGTAGTATACTCATTATCATACATTCTTTTCATAGAAAAAGTTGCCACTTCTTTTTTCATCGAGGAACACTCATAAATCGATTTCAGGTGGGAAATTTGTTGTTTTTCAAGTTAATAATTCATGAAAATAGATATATTTGGCTCTCAGTGATATGATTTTCGGGATTTTGCATGGTATAGACCATGGGTACATCCTTATAACGGAGGTTGCTCTAGATGAGAACGTTTGCATATTTATTGGTTTCGTAATGCTTTGGGCCTTTAACAGCATGGGAATAATCTCCTGCTTGGTAACCTTCTCTGCCTTTTTTGTTGTGATTCTTGACAGAAAGGTAATAATTTTATAATTTTTAAAAATTTTTTTAATTAATTTTTTGGGATAATTAATGTTTTAAATAAAATTAATTAAATTAAACTTAAGTATGAAAAATTTTTACTATTATTTTAAATTGTTGGAATTTAATTTATTGTTTTATTTAAAATTTAATTACTTTAACTTCTTATTTCCAAATTAATATTTTGTTTCAATAAAAATGTCTATTTCCTTTAAAATGAAAGCAAATATTTTTATTAAATAATTTCTTTTGACGATAATTAATTTTCAAATTCAAATAATATTTTCTAAATAAACACGAAAAATTCAGAAAAAATATTTATTTATTTGGAAATAAAATAAAATAAAATCTTTCTTTTCCAAATAATAAAATGTTTCATGAGATAAAACTAGAAAAATAGACAAAAAATAAACTGTTTTGTGTTTTCTTCATAAAAAATAATATTTATATTTTTTTATTCTTTATTTTAGTTTTAAAACAATAAATATTGCCGAAAATTTTATGTTATTAATTTTTAAAAATTATAAAATATAATTTAATTACTAAATAAAATTTACTTTTCAATTATTTAATTAAATATATTTTTATACTATTTGATTAAAAAATAAATGAGACAGAAAAACGTTTCCATTTGTAGCATTAGTTTAATTAATATATTTGAATATATAATAATGTTAATTATAATTAAGTTATAATTAATTTCCGATTAATTTACTAAAACCAATTTGACCGAAATTTTATTTTTATAATTTATTTTGATGAATAAAAATATTTCAGTCTTAAATCTATACGAGTTATAACTCCGAAAATATTGCATGAAAAGGGCCTGGAAACCTTTTTTCTGCCAGGGTTTAGGTAAATGAACCTTAAACAACTTAAAAGATATTTTTTTGGCTGAGTTAAATCGAAACAATACTCAAAACATTAAAGCTGTCAGAGACGACAACAAAAAATCTGTCACCAATATTAAGTACTGTACTTTGACAATGAGCAAACACAACACCGGCCAGTGAACCCCCTCATGTCCAATGTAGCAACAGTTGCTCCTGCAATGGTTTCGGTAGATGTACCAGAATCAGGGTAGAGATAAGGGGCGAGCAATGCATTTTTACAGTTAAAAAGATCGTCTAACAGAGATGCAAAACTTAAAAAAAATTAATAAAAAATAATATAAATAAAAAATTGAACGATGAAAAAATTATTTTATATTAAAATAAACATCAATTTATCCAACAGCTTTATATTAAGCATTTCAAAATGATAGTAAAAATGATCTTGATGTTGTTTTAATAAATGAAATTGATATGATGGAAATAATTTTTTTAGTTTTGATTATTTAGGAAATTTAGAACATAGTTGTATGTGACTTGAATTATTTTTATGAATTAATTTTTGTGGTGAGAATTTTAATTGAAATTGTTGATTGTAAAGAAAGGTCGTATAAACATCAATTGGCCAATATTCGTTGTGAAAGAATTTTGAATAAAGTAACATTTTTGTGATAAATGGTAGATTTCATTTCCCCGCTGAATTGTGGTGGTGTACAAGAACTTCATTACATGAGACACTTTACCTTCGAAAAGGTGCCGTAACTCTCAGTCTGATACTTCTTAAAATAAAACACAGTTGTCTTCAACCACGTCCCCAAGATATATCCATATTATCTAACTTTTACTTTTTCGAAGACTGGAATGGTATAACTTTGTAAGAAGCGTGGATCGACTGACCGCGCAGCACCTTACTTCTTCGACTTCATAGTTTGATGCTATTTTCATCTAGGAATCATACATTCGTCAATTTCTGGACAATCCAGACTTTGTACCGGTTGTATAATGATAATCGACGACGTAAGGCAGTACGATAACTAAGGAAACTCACTCAATCTTTTAAAACTAAGACATTAATCTACTCCTCGGTATTCTTTGACAATAAAGAGTAAATTCAGCAATAAATTTTACTTACTCCGTTCTGGCTGTAGATTAAGAAATTTTATCACATCAGGAACAAGATTTCTTTAAATCTATATGTAACTTTTCTCACGCTTACTTCACTAATATTTAGTTGACTGGCTACGGCACAGTTTGATTGTTTCGCACATGGTGCAGGTCACCTATTTTAGACCCCATTTAATAAATGCAAAATTATTGAAAAAATTGAACTTGCCGATTGTGAGGAATATTTTGAATGATGAATGTTAATTTGAAATTGTGTTTCTCCTACCCAGATGGCTGAATAATATTTTAATTCTTATCTGAAAATATCTAATGTTTAAATTTATTTCTAATTTAATATAATAGTAAAATTTTAAATAAGTTTATTAATTATTTTTACAATTTTTAAATAAATAAATTAAATTAATATTTTAAAATAGTTAATAATCATTTTATTTTTTTATCAAATAAATTTTGAGTAAATATTTTAACAATTTATTTAATTCTCCATTTGCTCAGATAATAAGAATAAAGTCTTTAATTAATAGATTGATGCAATCTTACGAAAGCTTTAAGAAAGATTGTCCTGAAGACATTCAAACTTGTTGAAATAATAAAAATGTTAAAAGTCATATTTGTGTTTTTAATGCCGATGAAGAAAGATAATACATGCTTGTTATTGGGTTCTTGATCAAAAGACGTTGTCATTAACACAAAACTTTATTTCTACCACTATTTGAGTTTTTTTAAACAAATATTTCCGAGGAACTTTTACACTTTCTTTTTACAGACCATTATAAATTAGAATTGATAAAAATATAAATATGGTTATTGTATTTTTTACGAATTAAAATTCTATACTTTTTTTAATAAAAAATAATAAAGTGGATTAAAATTTTGTCACAAAGATTTTGTTACGTCTTTTATTAAATTTCAATTTTATTGAACCTTTAAATTTACCTGTTTCTCAATTAAATTTTCAAATTCTATACAATATCATTTTTCATTTCGTTTTCATAATAGTTTTAAAAATTACTTTGGATTTAATAAAATAATATTTTGAAAATAAAATTAAAATCGCAATTTCGTTTAATTTAACAACTTTTAAATTACCCCTTTTTTACATAAAAAATAAAATTATAGTTCGATTAATAATTACGTTTTCCAAAATAAAATTAAAATCGCATTTTTATTTAAGTCGATTTAATTGTTTTACAATTATATTTTGATTCCAATTAAAATTTCCAAAAAAATTATAATTACATTTTTAATTTACTTCGATTTAATCGTGTAAAAAAAGTTACAAAAAATATTTTAGTTTACTTTCATTTCGCAAATAAAATATTAAACTTTATATTACTTTTGATTTTATTTCAATTAAATATTTTCATCAAATTCGAAATGAACTTTTTTACTTTATAATAAATCTTTGCATAAATGTTTTAATAAACCTACCGTAAAATTTATTTTATTTCTTACATAAATTAATTTTTACATTAAATTTCTGAAAATCTTATTTTAACATATCTATAACAATATTTTACGGAATGTAATTGTTTACTTATTGATTTGATTAGATTGTAAATTCAAAAATTTTATGAACTCAACAACGCTCCCAACACTGGTTATTAAAAACTTAGGATTGAATATTATTAGAAAACATTAATTTTGTCTATTTATGTTACAGGTTCTATTTTGTTTACCTGAAAGTTTCTGTACGTCTTCAGTAGTAGTTATAAATATATATAATCAATCATATTACGAAAATGATAAAATATTAAAATCAAATGTAGTAAAGTAACATAATATTGTATCATAATGGCAAAAAGTAATTTTTTGTGGTCAGATTTCTAAGAATAGGATATCATCTCTTTCCAAAGATATGTTTACATAAAAATACAAAAAATAAATAAATAAATACATAAAAAGTGCTTACGAGTGTCATTTTAGAGAATTTCCTCATATAAAAAAGATGTGATTGTATTCGGTATGTTTTTATATGCAGTTATATGTTTAAATCAATTCATTACGGGCACTAGATGCATTATAGACCTCTTAAACTGTATATTTTGTTTGGGTCTCAATATTTGTCACATAGAGAAATAAAAATTCTGTTTAAAGAAAAGAAGATTAAAATGAAATTTTAGCCACAATCTGGAAGTAAAATAACAGTCATAAATGTTATAATAGTCCAATTGTGTCACGTTTATTTAAGATACCATGTAAATATTTACAAAAAACATTTTTTGAAATTCTTATGACGAAAATTAATAAATCATTTAATTTTTTATTTTTAATTAAAAAAAACTGATCACTGTAAAATACTAATGTTTTAAAACTTTTAATTAGCATTTAGTAGACACATCTTAGCACTAATATACAATTCTCACTATTATATTCACAGAAGTTTTATTCGCAGTAAAAAATTGGTCTACACAAGAGAAAATGAGCTCTATGTCACTCACATTAGGGAGTACTGATCTAAATTTCTTTAAATAGTGATAATATATAATATAATATCATTTAACTGAATTGAATTATGGTTTCCATTGTTGACTCACTGCTTATTGGACGCTCTACCTATAGATGTTTTGATATATCAAGATATATAAATTTATTTAAAAAATGCTACTTGTCCCCCATTTGATTAGTAAAATATGCATGTAAGCCGAAAGGAATTTGATTAAATTCAAATGAACCCAATGATGTAATTATTGGTTTTACGTTTTAGGACATGATAGTGAAATTTACAAAGTTATATTGTTTGAAAACGTTTGTCTTATTCAATCTTATAGTTGAAACTTTACCATTATGGAATATTTACTTATAGTATATGAATTATATTTACTTTAGTATATGAATTTATTGTCATAATCAAGGGCAATAGATACTCGAACCTATTCAAGTTCCTCTATTGGCAAATACCAAACACTAGAGGGGATTGAAGCCAATAAGTATAATGAATATTTCCTATATTAACTAAACGCTTATCAAATTTGGTCGTTTTCAAAGTTTTTTATAACTTTAAGACTACATAATTTCTAGTATTAATAATTTACTACATTTCTTTTTTTTCTTGTTCCCCTTGTAAATCTTTTGTTCTACCATATGATCTCTGTAGAATGAACAGAATATAATTTTTGTTTACCTGAGTATTTGTAACATTATTTTGTTGTTTTATAATTGTAAAATAATATTTCAAAGTCACGTTTTTCGTTCCAGGAAGGAGAATATTTAGTTGCTATCTTTCTTTAAACTTGATTAAGACATCCTAATGTTTTTGACTGTGGTGCTAGAATACAAAATTGGGCAAGTACGAATGCTCTTTGACGTTATTTGAAACCTAATTGTAGTGTTTATATAAATATTTATAATATAATAACTAAAATGATTTGATTTGTAAATTTTGACACACACATATATATATATATATATATAGGGATATCGCCAAATAGTATCACTGATACTATTTAAATAGTATCACTAAAAATTTTTAAAGTTGGTGATACTATTTGTACTTTCGATTCCCATTAACAAAAACATCAAAATATGAATAAAATAGAAAACAAATATCAATAATACTTTATTCATTAACGACATCCAAACATTCTACATCATCATTATCATCTAAACAGTCTACATCTTTCCCGGAAATAGACTCGTAGGGAAATTGTTCAATCTGGTTTGAAACAGCCCAAGCCTCGCAAAACTTTCTACCATACACATCATGCTTTGCTTTATGCCAATCGTCAGGGTTCGAACTAAATCCTGATGATATTATTGAGTTTTGTATGGTTTCGGTTCACAGTGCTCCCTTGCAGATGGATGTCGTGCTTCACAAAGGTGGAATACAGAAACAAATATGAGGTATAGTATTCAGTCGCTGAAAGCTGAGTTTCATCACATTAAGATAGACATTGGAGATAGAAAACTTACGTAGCATTCAAATCGCGCAGGTGGTTGATATAGTGCACTCGAAGCTCTTGAAAAAAACAGGTTTTATCTTTAGGTTGTTTTAAGTTATTTCATTCATATGGATAAATAATCTGTGTTTGATATAGACTCCCTTTTAATAATAAATATTAAACTCCGTTGAATGTGAAGCAAATATGATTTATCAATATATGCTAAGAACATTGAGACAATTCTCATAAATTTTTATTATTATCACATTAAGAGTCACCACAACTCTCGGAAGATATTTCATCGTTTGACATCGCTCTAATTGGTTTTGTTATTTTTTATTTTTAATCATATTTATTCGAACAATTTTTCTAAATCTTTCTAAAATATTTAATTTCTAAAAATATTAATTAATATTAATAATTTTAACCATTTCTTAATAAAAACATAAAATAAAAATTTAATCAAATTGTTAAAAATGAATTTATATTAATTTAAATTTTATTAATTTTATTTATATCTAGTTAAATGCTTTTCTTTCCTTAAAAAATATTAAACTTAATTTTAATTGTTAATTTAAAAAATATAAACTTATCAAATTATTATTTTAATTATGTTCGTATATTCAATCATTGCAAATACAAAAAGTACAAATTTCCATCTGGGTGGGAGAATCACCATTCTAAATTCAACATACTTAAATCAACATACATCATTCATACATTCACACATTCAAACAATTTAAAATGTTCCTCTCATTATATATGTCACAAGTGTGAATCCTTTTACATTTGAGAGAGGTAGTTCTTTTCAAAGGGAAAGGCTCTCGAAAAGATCCAAATAACTACCGAGGTATTTTTCTTTTAGATGTAGGAGGAAAGATTCTAGCCAGAATCATCGCGAACCAAATCACTCCGATCACCGAACCGATACTGGACGAGAGGCAGTATGGATTCCGGCCGTGAAGAGGAACTCAGTTGGCTATAAGTATCTTGAGGAAATTGCAGGAGGAAGCGCGATACAAGAACATTAATATGTATTTTATCTTTATCGACTTTGAGAAGGCATTCGACAGTGTCCCCCGGGAGAGTCTCTGGAGTTGTTTAAAGAGACTAGGGATAAGGGGGAGAATGTTAGAGATCATCAAAGCTTTCTAAGAGGGATTCGAAGGTTCTATAGGTGATGAAACCTTCAACATGGATAAAGGAGTGCGTCAAGGTTGTGTTTTAGGGCCGCTCCTGTTCAATATTGTATTCGATACGGTTGTGAAAAGAGCAATATTGAACGGTCTCTCAGGAGGAGTGATGATGAAACATGAAGATGGAAGCTTCCTTGAGATCAACAGACTAGCCTATGCTGACGATCTCTGCCTCATCGACACGGACTGGAACAACTTGATAAATAATTTGAACAT
>MQRK01237721.1:0-17294 GCA_001938485.1 Girardia tigrina | reverse complement strand
CTATTTTTCGTGCATATCTGATGGGTAACGGTAACCAAGGACGTTTCTCATTAGCAACGGATACAGTGATCCAAGGCGGTTGTAACCATGGTAACGGTTCATGTTTCCATAGCCTAGGAGAAGTATATAAAATGCTCTAATTGATCAAAGTCTCCAAAAAGGCTGTTTTTTGGCCCTTTTTGGAGATTTATAAAATATTATAGGGTACATATTATTACCCTCCAAAAAGGCGGTTTTTTGGCCCTTTTTGGTGATTTATAAAAATAATAAATATTTTTATTATTTTTTTATAAATGCCTTTTTTAAATATTTGATCGCCTGATTATACCCCGAAAATGCCCTTTTTCGCCCTTTTATCGATAAAACACTATTAATATTCAATAATTCAGAAAAAATATTGATAAAACGTATACAATATTCAAAAAGTTATATTATTTTTATCAAAAAATGAGTAAAAAAAATTCGCCTGATGTTGTGAACATGAAAAGAATGGAGGAATTCGATTTCGGATTAGCGAGAGATTATTCTCGTTTAAGAATAATTGATAATATAAATACAACAAATGAAAAAAAAATAGAGGATTATCAAAAGTATAAACAATTAGGATTCAACCATAAAGATGCTTGTAAAAAAATTGGAAGTACTGAATACAAATTCGCGAGAATGTTAAAAGATATGGGCATTCCATCTTTGAATCGTCATAGTGTTCCATCTTCGAAAAAAGGAAAGAAAACAAAAGAAAATCCAAAACCAATTCCAAAATCAAAATCGAAATCGAAAAAAGAAAAGACTGTTGTTATTGGATCTGGAAAATTCGATTCCACACATGAATCCGAAGTTGAATCTGATCATGAATCCGATTCCGAAAAAAATAAAAATGAAAAACGAGAAAAAATATTAAAAATGCTAGAAGAAAGATCTAAATTATTATAAAGAAAATGGAGGTTGCAAAAATAAAAAATAAAAAAAGTTTACCAAAGTTTATAACAAGAGCTGAAAAGGAATATGATAAATTGAGTTTGAAATCTCAAGCACAACAAGGGCGAAAACAAATCGCTCAAATATTTCAATTGAAAGGAGAAGTCATAGATATAAAAAGTAAATGGTTTACCGCGGTAGATTATTGTGCTGAATTGGCGGAAGAAGTGGAACAAAAAGAGGAAGATATCCAGTATTTAAATACTGTTATAGAATCAAAAAATAATCAAATAGATATGTGCTTGAATGAAATTGGAACCGATGATAAAGAGAAACAAAAGAAATATGAGGATTTGATAAAACAACAAAATGATATATTGGATAAAACTGTAGCTATTCCAAAATTTAATAAACGAAAATCTATGTTAACAAAGGTGTTAAATAAAATGTATAATTGGACTCCAGAAGAATGTAATTTTATTTCTAGCTTACAAGAAATTGAAGATTTAAATAATGATCTACCGGATTAGTAAGTTAGACCATGGAAAACCACGTAAAACCACGGAAAACTTAAGAAAACTTAATTTTTAAATAAAATATACCCTCAAAATACCTGTAAAAACGCGGTATTTTTACACTATCCATTCGCAATAAATCCCCATCTAAACGATAGGGATATACTAATTTTAATATTCAAATGGAGAAATTTTAATTTTCAATAAAAAAAATTATCCTTAAGAAATTAAAATTATAAGTTAGTAATCAGGAAATATTTTTATTTTTTTATTTTATATAATATAAAAAATCATCATAACATTTTTCTTTTATTTCATTGATTTTATTTTCAAACTCAATAATTAAATTTTTATATATTTCTATCTTTTTTTCATTATCATTTATAAGTTTTTCTTTTATCTTCATAAAAATTTTTACTATTCATTTTTAAAAATATTTATAAAAAATTTCTATTTTCTAAATTCTAAATTTTAAACCTAAATTTTAAACCTAAATTTTAAACCTAAATTTTAAACCTAAATTTTAAACCTAAATTATTTTATTTTTATTTTTGCTACCAGGTGTTCTTCCTTTATAATTTCCGATTCTTTTTGATGAAGAAACAGATGGAGCAATTTCATTAATAGATTTATTATCTTCAATTTTCCAAGAAGAAATTTTCTCTTCTAAATTATGTTCTTTAAGATCTTTTAAAATTTCTTCTTGATCTTTTTTATCATCTTTAATTGATAATCTTGTTTTAAGATTATAATTTTCTTCTTCTAAAAGTTTTATAATATTTTCTTGTTTTTTATTTTTCTCTTCTAATTTTAATATTTTTTCGTCATAAAAATTTGATATTTCATTTTTATCTTTTAGCATTGTCTGGAATTGAAATGCTAATAATTTATATTCCTCAACCTTTTTTTCATAAAAAGAAATATCTTTATTATATCTTTCTTTTTCATAGTTGTATCGTGATTTGTAAAAATCACAATCTAAACATTTGTTTATTAATAAATTTTTTTTTGGTTCGCTCATTTTCTTTAAAAATAATTTGAAAAATTTTTAAAATTTTTTTCATCAAAAATTTAAATTTTCAAAATATTTTCAAATTTTTTCACTAAAAATTCGAAAAAATAAAAATGAAGGAAAAATTGAATATTTTAAGTATGTATGAGTCAAAATTCAAAAATAAACTGTTCCCAAAGAACTTTAGATTATTAATAGTTGGTGAATCTGGATGTGGAAAAAATGTTTTATTAACTAAAATGTTACTAGAAGACGGATTTCTTGATTTTAACAATTTAATATTTTATTCTACAACAATTGATCAACCAGAACTTAAAGTTATTTCAAGTGGATTCCGTTTTGAGGATGGATCATCTTTAACAAAAGCCGGAATTCGTGATATCTTTGATAAACAGAAAATGTTATTGGAAATGATAAAAAAAGAATTAGGAAATAATTCTGATAAGGATTATGTTCCTCCCCCGGAATATCTCGTTTATGCGTATAAAAGATTTATTAATAATAATAATATTGATAAATCAAAATATTTAATTAGAGATCCTGAAAAAGCGATATCTGTCCTATTTTCTAGTGATCCTAATCAAATCGTTCCCTGTGATTCATTACCGAAAGATGCAAAAAATCTTATTATTTTCGATGATGTTGTGAATCTCTCAGATCAGAAAATAATGAAATCGTATTTCACCAGAGGACGACATAATAACTGTAATACGATATATATTTCTCAAACTTTCTATGGATTGGATAAGCATTCTATCCGGAATAATTCCACTGGTTTCATATTCTTTGAATTAGGAAAAAGAGATAAATCTTATATCTTTTCTGATCTATTACCCCATAGTGAAAATATTAATGAATATCAGTGGGAAATTATTCATCACTGGCAACGTAAAAAATATAATTATATTTATTTTGATCGCACTGAAAAAAAAATTTATAAAAATTTATTTACAGAAGAAGAAATAGAGATCGAAAATCCGAATATGCAATCAGATATTGAAAATAATGAAAGCGATTAGTTAAATGATTTCATAAAAAAATAAAAAACTTAGATTTTCCTTAAAAAATAGTTAATAGTATTTTTTCTTTTTTCTAACTTTATATACCTTTAATATCATGACTAAAGAAAAATAGCTTGATAGTATTGGAATTTTTATTAAGAAAATGATGATAAATAAAAAAGGAGGCGACGTTCAACAATCTATGGGAAATTATGCAAAATATATTCCTGGATTTATGAAAACTAAATATGGAGAATTACATTTACCAGGTAAAAATTATTGTGGGCCATTAACAAGATTGGATATTCGATTAGATGAAAATGATCAACCAATCGGTGAAGATAATAAACCAGTAGATGGATTAGATCAAGCATGCTACAAACATGATATTGCTTACAGATCTGAAGATTTACGAGATAGACATTTAGCTGATATAAATCTTATTCATGATATCAATCAACTTAAAGATCTCACTTTACGACAAAAATTTGAAAGATTTCTCATAAAAACAATTATGAAAGGTAAAATTGCATTTGGTGGGGAATTGGAAGACAAAATAGATAATAAACAATTAGCTAAAGAATTACATAAAGAACATAAAAAAAATAAAGATTTTCTTCGAATAAATGTTATAGAATTAAATAGAATATGGTCAGCAGATTTGATAACTATTGACGCGAAAGAGGATACTGAAAATGGTGTTGTTGCAACAACAATAACAAAATCAGGACAAACCAGAAAAATATGGAAATATTATATTTTAACAGTTATAGATATTTATTCCCGTTATGGATTTTTCCGATTTTTACCTAATAAAAAATCTGAATCAATAATCTTAGCTTTTATTTCAATTCTTATGGATTTAGAAAATATTGAATTACCAATTCCAAAATATTTATGGGTTGATCAGGGAGCTGAATTCACAAATAAAGAATTCGATAAAAAAATTTTAAAAGCTAATAATATTAAAATGTATTTCGTAAAAGAAAAACCTGTTTTTATTGAAAGATTTAATAGAACATTGAAATCTGAAATCTATAAATTATTTACTGAAAAAGGAGAAAAAGTTATAACTGAACAAGAAATGCAAAAAATATTAGAAAATTATAATAATAGTATTCATAGTTCTATACGTGTTTCACCACACGATGTAATGTTTAATAATGTTATTCCACGACCAAAACCTCAAAGAATTAAACCAAAGAAAACAAAATTCAAAGTTGGAGATCGAGTTCGCGTATTCAATGTAAAAATATTTAGCGGTGATAAACCTGAAGGCACTCGTAATAAAAATATAGAACGGAAATTACAGACTTTTAAAAAAGGTTATGAGACAAAATGGTCAAGAGAAATTTATGAAATTTCACAAGTTTTAGATCACGAATATCCCGTAACTTATAAATTAATAAATCCTGAAAATAATAAAGAACTATTTGGAAGATTCTATGAAGCGGATTTACAAAAATCAAATTTTTAAAGAAAATGGAAACAAGTTTTGAAAAACCAGTAAGTCAATTAACCTCAGGGATGATTCCTTTGGGAATTTTAGATCTTGATAAAAATAAGGAATTTACTCATGTTTTGAAAAAATCTGATGTAATAAAACTAGCTCCAACATCTGGATCGGCTGCATACATGAATCAGAACGGAACTCTTGTTTATCAATTATCACAAACCACTGATCCAATAGATATTTGTAACGCAAAATTAGTTTATGAAATTGAAATCACAGATACTGATACCGTTTTGGAGACTAATTTCTTTCCAAAATTATTTTCATGTATGTCATTAAAATTAGGAAATTATGTTGTGGAATCAATAAATAATCCTGGAGTTGTATCAGATATGTTATTATATGTCTCTAAAGATAGAAACTATTTACCATGTGGAGAAATAACTGATTTTATTCCTGATCATAATGAAATGATGGTGCATAAAACAGAAACCACAGGTTCATCAGCAGTTTCAGCTGAATATAAATATCATAATATTGGATTTGAAATCCGAAAACATCAATATGCGAAAAATAAATTCAAAGGCGCTTTCTCACTGAAACATCTCTTTGGATTTTTACAAAATTATAATCGAGTTATTTATAATATTCTTCTAGAATTTTCAATGGTACGAAAAACGGAAGATAAAAGTATTTTTTATTCAGAAAAAGGAACAAAAGGAAAATTAACAATAAATACCCTAGAACTGCATATGAATCAATTGGAATTGAATATCGATTATTATGCTCGATTGGTAGAACGATTAAATATTAAAGATAAACCTATTTATGTAGATTTTCTTCAACGAATCTCAGTGGAATATGATATGTTAGAACAAAAGACTTTTAACTGGAATGTTGCATATTTAAATTATTTACCAAGATATATTTTTGTAGGAATGAAAACTGGGGAAATGGGATATGATAAAAATAATTCTAAATTCGAAATGGATCCTGATCAATTCACAATTCAATTAAAATTGAATAATACTTATTATCCAATTCAACCAATGACAAATAATCCAACAAAATCAAATTATTATGAATTATATAATACTTATGTACAATGTTGCCGTGGATTTCAAGATAAAGCCCCAATGCTTTCATTGGAAGATTGGAAATCTTTTTATTCAATTATATGTTTTGATACTTCAGATATCGATAAAACTTTAGATGTTAACAATGTTACCGTCACATTATTAATTAATAAAACATCAACGTTTAAACCAAAAATGTATTGTGTAATTCTTCAAGAAGCTAAAGTGAAAATGTCTCTACGAGGATCACAAATAACTATTATAGAACCATTCAAAGGAAGTGTTGATAAGAGATAAAAAATTGTTAAAAAATGGCTCCAAAAACAGATGCATTAAAAATACGAAAATTAATAGATACAAATACTCCTGGATTGATTCGAATTAATGGTGAGGAAGTTTATTTAAGTCGTGATGGAATAAAAAGAATAAAAAATCTTGAAAATAAAGGGGGTATGATTGGAGATTACTATCACAGTGGTGGATTATTACCATTTATTCCCGCAATACTTGCTGCTCTTCCAGCAATTATTAAAGGTGCTGTTGGCGCGGCAGGAGCAATAACCGCTGGTGCTACCGCTGCTTCAAAAATCTCTGAAGCTGTTAAATCAGCTAGAGAAGCCAGAAATGCAGGTCTTCAAAATGAAAAATTAGAAAGAGAATTGGCTGTTAAAACAGCTACTCCATCGGTAACAGGATTGGGATTAGGAAAAGAAGGAGGAATTTTACCTTTTTTACCTCTTTTATTACCAGAAATACAAAAAAGATTTCCAGATTTAGTAAATATAGTTAAATCATTGCGCGGTAATACAGGAGAAGGGTTGTACTTGGATGATTATACTGGTAAAGGAATACAAAAATTTTTTCGTGAACAAATAAATCAATCGGATATAGATTCAAAATCGAAAAAGGCTCTATTGAATAAAAATAAAAAAATGGGGGGGAAAATGAAATGTCATTTCACGGGAAAGGGATTATATTTAGAACCATGGGATCCAAATAATCAGAATCGGATTTAAATTTAAAAGATAAAAATGGGAACTTTGAATGATCAACAAAAATATTTTAATTATTTACATAAAAGTTTAATACAATCTTCGCGAGCAATTCATGAATACAATCGTCAAGAATTGGAATATAATAACGGTATACCCGTTAATGAATTATCAATGAGTGGATTAGAAACAGCCATCGCTGATAAAATCTCTGATCTAAAAAACAAAGTTGTTAATTTAGAAAACGATTTAAAACAATTTCTCGAAGTGGATATAAAGAAATATGATAATGCGGAATCTAAATCTTTTTTAAATCAATATCAAGAGGAATATAAAACAATACAAGAAGAATTATCGTCAATAATAGGGGAAATGAGTGAAAAATATCCTCAACTTAAGGAATTTATCATTAATCATAATGAGGTTACGGAAAAATTATTAGAAGAGTTAGCACAGAAATTAGGAATGAAATCCTATCCTCAACAATCTTTCCCCCTTTTAGAAATATTTTTAAATACGAAATATTATGAAAATTTCGGTTATGTAAATTCAATCATGCGACCAACATTTGGAAAGAGTGATGATGAGAAACAATATATGATATTCAATAAACATACATATATTCTTCTAAAAGAGGGTGAAAAATATTATTTTGTAAAAAATGATTTTCGAGATCGGGTAGAACTTGATGAGATTTTCAATAATATTCTAATTGGGAATTATGAAATTATTTATGAAAATAAATATACTTTGGAAGAAAAACAAGCATCATTTGATAAGTATTTATCATTTGTGAAAAATGCGGGAATAGATTATAAAGAAAGAAATATTCATTATATCAATCTTTGTATTGATGCATTTAGTAAATTAGAAGGAAAAATAGGAGATTACAAAATTAAAAAACCACGGAAAAAAAAGACAAAAGAAAATATAACACCAAGGAATTTACGATCACGAAAAGTAAAAGGAGAGGAGCAAGCTAAAGGTGAAGGAATACCCTCTGATCCGATTTCAATGTTTTCGTATTTATATAAATATATCGCCGCAAAGAAGGCAGGACATGATGGTTTGGATGATAATATTATTGATATTATGAAAAAATTAAGACAAAAAAATTTATTAACAAAAGAAAAACAAGAGGAATTATTGAAAAAGGTAATCGAATCAAAAACATTTTCATAATAAAAATGGGTGACTCGCTTTGCTCGCCACGTTTTTTCATAATATTCATAATATGAATATTATAAAAAATGGGTGAATCAAGTGGATTTTCTACGACGTTTACAATTTCTGCCGCGAAATCAGAAATAAATGTTAAATTACCTGTTCAATTAGATTTGAATCCAAAACATAAATATGAAATAGGATTAGTATGGTTTTCAACTTATAATTTGGTTGCAAACATCACTGATATAAATAATAAATTTGAAATATCACAAAAGGAAGGGGAAATAGAAACATCATATGGTCTATCGTTGACAACGGGGACAAAGGGATTTGAGGAAATCAATAAAGAATTTGAGCGAAAGACTCAGGGATGGGTTAAAGTGAAAACGGATGATAAAACTTCCAAGTCAACATTAACTATTGCCAAGAATTATGATCTATTATTCAATCGACGGTCATTCCTGCATTCGATGCATGGATTTGATCTTGATGGAAATCCGGAAATTATAAGATTTAAAGGACCATTAACAGTGGAATCGAAATATACTTTTCAAATCACAGATATAAATATTTGTAATATTGATTGTAATATTGCCAATGGTGGATACGTTTCAACTGAAGATGGTATAGAAAATAAAAGTATTAACGAAAGCGTGCAAAACTCAAATATTATTTATTCGTTTCCAGCGTTTACAGTTCCAATTGGATATAAAATTTTAGAGCGTCCTGCTTTTGTAACTTATTATCCAGTATACATTTATCAGATAAATGATTTCACTGTTAGAATTATTGATAATAAAGGTCGTTTAATAGATTTCAAAAATGAAAAAATAAATATGTGTTTACGATTAAGACAAAGTGCATTATAAGAAAATGAATGGAATAAAATTTAAAATTTGTGGGAATATTATTCCTATTGGAGATCAGACTTGTGAGTGTACTATTCCTGGACCTTGCGGATGTTTTAAATTTCAAAATGTCCAAGCTGGAAATGAAAAATTTATAGTAAAAATAAAAAGAGGTTTAGATATTCATTCCGAAATTAAAAAAATGAATAAAAAATGATTGAGTTTTATAACTTACAAGACATAATACAAATGTTCGGAGTTGACACTTCAACAAATGTACAACTTGAAGATTGGGCGAAAAAATTAAAAATTGAAATACAAGTTTTAATGGCTGATGAAGTAGAAGAAAAATTATGTAATAAAAAATTATCAATAATAAATTATCAGGATTCAGAAGAGGAGGGAAGTCATTGGGTGGGATTTTATAATGGTAATATTAATAATGAGAATTCTTATGAGAATGAAATCGCGACGAAGGAGCCGATTTCATACTATTTTGATCCGTATGGAATAGAGCCTTTACCAGATTTTTATAAATGTATATATAATAGCGTACAAGTACAACCCTTTGGAACACGATTATGTGGGCAATTATGTTTATATTTTTTATTTAAAATGAATCAATGTGTATGCGGTGATAAATCACAGAAATTCGATGATATAATTGAAGAAATGTTAGATTGTTTATGGCCTGAAACACTATTATGATTTAATTTATAAAGAAAAAAAATGAATTATATGTAAAGCTCTGCAGCATTTTTTTCCCAATTTAAAAATTGGAAAAAGAAATGGCACAGTACATTCCTGTGAATAAATTGGGAATGGCGATGCAGATTGGTGGAATGCGAGAAGAGAAAATACTTGAAAAAATTGAATCAACTAAACGGTTAATATTTTCAGAATCGGATAGGAAATTAAGAGAGAATAATAAAAAGTTGAATAAGATATTTGTGAATACAGAAAAATTAGAGGAGAATAATAAAAAGTTGAATAAGATATTTGTGAATACAGAAAAATTAGAGGAGAATAATAAAAAATTAGATAAGATATTTGTGAATGAAGAGGGTAACGATGCTGTGAATTCTTTGCGAGTTAAAGATAAAATCGAGATTGGAAATATGGATGTTGAGAAAAGTATTATAAAATTAAAACAAGAGATTGAATCAATGGTGAAACAATATAATGAGATGAGCGAAAAAATTGAATCAAATACCAAAAAAGATGTAAGTTCAAAAATGGAAAAAGAAAAAATTGATGATATTAGTGAAAATATGAAAAAGATTAAAAATAGTATTAGTGAAAATACGAAAAAGATTGATGATTTAAAATTAAATTATGAAAAAGAAAAAATTGAAAATACGAAAAAGATAGATGATTTAAAAATTGAAAATACGAAAAAGATTGATGATTTAAAATTAAATTATGAGGAAGAAATTGAAAAAATAAATGATAAAATTGATGGTATGACAATTTTAAAACCATTTTGGGATATGAATTTAAAAATTAAAGATAATTTTGATTATAGCAAAGAAGTTAAATTATTAATTGGGCAAAAACGATATATGCGTTCACTTTTAGATACAATAGCAGGAAATTCGAGACGGTATAATTTTCTTATCCCTAAAGAAAATGAGATTATTAAACTAGAAGAAGTTGATGATGCAACATTAAAAAAATATAATATTAAAGATATAATATATAATCTCACTTTTCAACATTTGCGATTATTATTAAATAGATTAAAAGATTATGAAATAATTATTTATTTAAATTCACGAAAAAATATTATAGAAAATTTAAAGAAATTAAGAGAAACACTAAATAATCTTGATAAAGCTTATATCAATTATACTTATTATTCGTTTGAAAAATATGTTAACAATCTTTTTCATGATGAAGCAGATAAATTTTATGTGGTAGAAATCTTCCCAAAAGTAGTACAACAAAGAAGGATATTAATAAGTAAATTTGATAGCTTAGATTTACCTCCTTCCAAAGGAGGAATAATTAAAAATAAATTCATTACAAATTATGAGAAGGGGGATAATTTTAATAATTATCCATATTATAATTTTGCGGAAATATTTGAAATAGATTTATTTAATTTATTTATAAATATATATAAACAAAAAAGTAAATTTGTAAAACATATTCGTTTAAGAAATAAATTAATTTATGGGAATTGTGAAATAGAAAATAAAAAACATTATTTTATAAAGGATGATAAAACAGGGGAAAACAGAATTATTTTTTCAAGATTTATATTTTATTATGTTCATTATTCAAAATGGTATTATAGTGTAAATAATTTTACAAAATTAGAAGATTAATAAAAAATGGGTAATGAAGAAGAAAATATTAATTTATATCCAGAAAAAGAGTTGGAAGAATTTATGGTGAAATATAAACAAAAAGATGAAACTCCTGAAACGTATAAAAAAGAATTGAATACTTTACATATTCAATATTTTAAGAAAGATTTGGAATATTTAAGTGAACATATTTCCCATTATCAAAAATTGCATAAAAGATGGAAACGAATTGCTATAACAGTAAAATATTGTAACGGGATATTAACTTTCGTTGGATCTGTTGGAGCAATAATTGTTGTTTCCATTACAACTTTGGGCACTTTAACAATTCCATTAACTGCAGCTTTTGCCGGATTGGGAGTTTTATCGAATATTGGAGATAATGGTGCTAATTTAATAACTTTGAAAAAAATAAAAAAGTATCAAAATTATTTAAGAACATTAGAAAAAACTAATGATGAATTATTTATGTTTCATAAGAAGGCATTAAGTGATAATTTGATAACTGATGATGAGTTAAAAATGAGTAAAGATATTTTAGAAAAATGTAAAATAAATATTGGAAAATTAAATGACGGCGAAAAAAGAGAAGATAAAACGAATACTTTAATAACAAATGATCATTTAGAAAAGTTAAGAATATTATTAGAAAAATTATAAATTTAGATTTAGAATTTAGAATCTAGATTTAGATTTAGAATCTAGATTTTGATTTAGAATCTAGATTTAGATTTAGAATTTTTTTTTCATAAAAAAATAAAGATAAAATAAAAAAAATGGATGAAGAAATATATATTTGTAAAATATGTAATTTTAAAGGATTAATACGTAACAAACAGAGGCATATAAATAGTAAAAAACATCATGTAAAATCTAATTTCGAAAAAGTTTATAAAGCAATTAATACTGAACCCGATAATAATAAATCCGAAAATAATAATAATTCCGATTCAGAAAATAATATTGAATATATACCATTTAATAATGAATATACTTATTCCGATCCTGATTATATTCCGAATACAGAAAATAGTTCCTCTTGTAATGATGATATTGATTAATAATAAAATTTAAAAGGGTCATAAATAATTTAATGTTTAATTTGTTAGTCATATAATAATTTTTTTATTTAATAATTTTATTAATAGCTATTCTTCGGAATAGCTTTTAAGCACCCAATTGGAAATGCTATAATATTTATAACAAAAATGTCCATAAAATTTTTACAAAAGATAAGTTTAAAAAGAAGATTACAAAAATTTGATATTTGGGATGATGAAAGTTTTAATTTAGAATGGTTATTCTTATTACCCGTGATAAATAATATTGATGAGAATTTTGATTTGAGTATTGATGTTGAAGATGATGAAGAAGAAATTGAAACAGATTTTATTATAAAAATAAATAAAGAAAAAAAAATGGCTATAGAAGATTGTGAATCTTTAGATGGAAATGATAATGAAAATAATAATAATAATCCATTGTATTGTTCATATTGTAGAAAACATTTTAAAAATAAATCGGGAATTGCTTCTCATAATAGAAGTATACAACATATAAGAAATGTTAATCTTCAAGGAAATGAAGAAGAAGATGAAAATATGGAAATAGTTGAAAATGATGAATGTTCATATCTAATAAATCATTTTCCTAGAACAGAAAATAAATTTGTTATTGATAAAGAGGATGTTAAATATTTAATTAATATTTTTAAAAAACAAAAAAAGAAAATGCCATATAAATTAGAATTATCCGCTTCTGTTATTTATGAAAGAAAAACTCAAATTAATAAAAAAACAAAGACTTATGAAGAATGTTTTCCAGTGTTTAAAAATTCGAATACAAAAACTATACGAACAAGATCAGATTTACGAAAATTTCTTAATGAATCATATATGGAAGTTAATGAGGGAATTAGTGAACATATGCAAGGTCCTTCTGATTTATCAGTAAAACGGATAAAAAGTTTAACACTAATACGCTTGAATTATACAAATGCTATTTCAGGGATTTATTTTAAATTTCCAAAAAATATTGAAAATTGTCATAAGATTATAAATATTCAAAATAAAGATAATAAATGTTTTCTCTGGTGTTTCATTCAATATCATAAATGGGAAGAAATCAAAAATTTAAATAATAGAAATAGAGTTTCTATATATAAAAATATATATGATGAAAATCAAGAATATTATGATTTAATATTTAAAGATATTAAATTTCCTGCAACATTAGATGATTTTAAACAATTCAATAAACAACAAACTGATGATTATAATCTTGTAAATGTTTTTAATTGCAATCAAAAAGGGGAATTAAATTGTATTCTACTTTCACATTTAAATACTACGGGGTTTAATATAATTCAATATACAAAAAATAATATTTCACATTTAGTTTATTGTAGAGATTTAGCAACTTTATTGAATAATGATAATAATGGTCATAGAAAAGAATTATGTTTAAACTGTTTATGTTTTTTCACAACAAAATCAGGGTTTAAAAAACATGTGGAAAATTGTTTAGAAAATAAACCTACAAAAGCAATATTCCCGAAAAAAGAATATTATTATTTTGAAAAATGGGAATATAAGAATAGAGTACCATTTGTGATCTATAGTGATTTTGAAGCTGCAAATTATCGATTAGAAAATTTTAAGAATGAATTCATGGAAACATCATCAACAGATTTTATTAATTTTAATGATGTTACTCCTCCAGAGATTAAAGATACTGAAAAAATAAAATATGATGTAAGACAGAAAGCAATTTCAAACGGAGTATATTTTCATTCAGATATCCCTGAAATTGAGGAAAGTTATTATAGAGAATTCATTGGAGAAGATGTTATTACACAATTTATAAACTATATATTGGAAATTAATGAAAAATATACAAAGATATTTGCAGAAAGAAATATTCCTTTGGTAATGTCCCCAGAACAGGAAGAAGATTTTCAAGATGCAGAAGTTTGTCATTATTGTGGAGAAAGTTTTGAAGAATATAAAGTTAGAGTCATAATCATTTAACTGGGGAATATAGAGGCGCCTCACATAATATTTGTAATCTGAATGCGAAACAAATTAATTTCATACCATTATTTTTTTTCAATGGTGCAAAATATGATACACATTTATTCTTTAAAGATCTATTTATTAAATGTAACGAGATGAAAATCGAGACAAGTGTTTTACCGAAAACTAGCGAAGATTATATAAGTTTTCAAATCGGTTGTATAAGATTTCTTGATGCGAGGAAATTTGGTGATGGATCTTCACTACAAAATTGTACGAGCAAATTAAAAAAAGAAGAATGTAAGATTTTAAATGAAAATAATTTATTATTTTTGTCAAATCCCCATGAACTAGATCCAACAAAACATGTTTATGCACCAAAAAAAGGAATATTTCCTTATAGTTATTTAACCGGAAATAACTATCAAGATATTAAAAAGAAATTGGAAGAAAAGATATTACCCCCACATTGTGAATTCTTTGATATATTATCTCAGAAAAATATTTCCGAAGCGGAATATCAAATTGCTCTTCAAAATTGGAAGGATTTGAAATGTACAACTTTACAAGATTACATGATGCAATACATGAAGACTGATGTATTGTTACTAGCCGATTTCTTTGAGAATTTCAGGAATATGTGTATGGAATATTTTCAAATAGATCCATGTTATGGATTTTCAACTCCTGGTTTAACATGGATGTTTGGTATGAAATTTACTGGTATAAAATTGAAATATTTTAAAGAAGATACATATGATATGCTATTATTTTATGAAGAAGGTACAAGAGGAGGATTTTCAGGGGTATTAGGTAATAGATTTGCAAAAGCTAATAATCCACAAGTTGATAAAAATTTTAATGAATATATTTCTAGTTCAATTGATTTCTTTAAAAAGTTTTATAATGATTATTTATTATGTGAAGATAAAGAAAATTTTGATTTTAATAAATATATATCTGATAATTGGGAATATAATTTGATTATAGAAGAATTTAAAATAATAAAAAATAAACAAGATTTTGATTTTAACAGATTTTTTAAGGAAAGTTATATTTTCTATTTAGATGCTAATTCATTATATGCTGCAGCTATGACATATTTTTTGCCAACAGGAGAAATGAGATGGTGTCAGCGAAAAATATATCATAAATCGAAGGAGGAAAGTAATTATGGGTATGTATATGAGGTGGATCTGGAATATCCAGATTCTATTAAAAAGAAATCTTTCTATTACCCTTTTTGTCCTGAAAGAATCATCCCAAAAATCCCAATAGAAAGATTAAGTAATTATGAAAAAACAGTTTTTCCGGAAAAATATTCAACAAATACGGAAAAACTAACATTAAATTTTCTAGACAAAGAAAATTATATTGTAGAAGGACGAACATTAGATTTCTATTTGGAACAGGGAATGATATTGAAAAAAATTCATAGGAAATTGAAATATGAAAAATCCCCTTGGCTAAAACCGTATATCGAATTTAACATCGAAAAACGGAAAGAAGCCAAACAGAAAAAAGATTCATTTGGGGATTTTTTCTTTAAGTTATTAAATAATGCCTTTTACGGCAAAACATTAGAAAATGTTCGCAATCATTGCAACATTAAAATTGTCAATAATGGCAAATATTTTAAAAAATTGGTTGGAAAACCAGAATTTAAATCCATTCATCCTTTTTCAAGGAATCTTTGTGCATTAGAAATGCATAAAGCAAAAATATATTTTAATAAATTTAATTACATTGGATTCACAGTTTTGGAAATATCAAAACTGATTATGTATGATTTTGTGTATAATGTCCTCCATAGGATTTGGGATTTTGAAAGCGGGGACATTGTAATGCACTATAGTGATACTGATTCATTATTTGTGCAAATTTATGATAATTTGGAAAATATAAATAATAAATTAAAAGATTATGTACATCCAACTGATTTGGGTAAATTTAAAGATGAATTAGAAAAAGGTCAATTCATTCAATATTTATTAGCGATTAAGTCAAAAGATTATTCATATAGAATAATCGAAAATAAAAATAAAATAATTGATAAGAATAAAAATAAAGGGGTAAAAAAGGATGATATAAATTTTGAAAATAGAATAAATGTTTTATTAAATAATGAAATTATTAATGTTAAAAATTATAGTATAAAAACAGTAAACCATGAAATTAATATTATACACACGAATAAAAAAGGAACTTCTGGATATGATAATAAAAGACGATATTATAAAAACTCAATAAATTCTTTTCCACATGGATATAATCCTAAACATTTATTTGATACTTATAACTTATAATTTATTTATTTATTTTTTATTTATATATAATAATTTTTATTTCTATATGATAAACTATGCCATACTACGGTATGGCTTTTTGGTACCCAATTTTTTTCTTCGAGTTCTCATTTTTGATAAAAATAATATAACTTTTTGAATTGAGGTATACGTTTTATCAATATTTTTTCTGAATTATTGAATAATAATAGTGTTTTATCGATAAAATATTCGGGGTATAATCAGGCGATCAAATATTTAAAAAAGGCATTTATAAAAAAATAATAAAAATATTTATTATTTTTATAAATCACCAAAAAGGGCCAAAAAACCGCCTTTTTGGAGGGTAATAATATGTACCCTATAATATTTTATAAATCTCCAAAAAGGGCCAAAAAACAGCCTTTTTGGAGACTTTGATCAATTAGAGCATTTTATATACTTCTCCTAGGAAGTAACCATGACCCCGTAACTAAGGACAGTAGAAAAAAGTGCTAATCGATCACTGCACAGTGTCCAAATGTGCTAATCAATATTTTGAAAGTGCTAATCGATAGTACACATTGTGCCGCACATTTCTAAGTGCTAGCACAGTGCTTTCCATTTGCACATGTGCACAAGTGCAAAAAATCAATACATACAAAATTTTTACCTGTTGTACTTCAAGCATGCATCAATATAATACATAACATCTGTATAAT
>MQRK01237716.1:0-11290 GCA_001938485.1 Girardia tigrina | reverse complement strand
GGAAGGCATTTTGAGCATCATTTTGGTTTTTGAAATTTTTTTCACGTAGGAAGTTGTGCAAATGCCTGAAAAAGTAGAAGTCCGTTGGCGAGAGGTCTGGTGAATCAAGATAATAATAATTTAATCATTAAAATGACATTGCTAAGTATCAGCATTTTTTTGATAACCTTGTCGGACAGACATTGTTCTATTAGACCATGTATTAGAAGTCATTATTTAAAATGAAAATAAGCTGCTATTAATATTATTATTAATTAAAAATCAGTGGGTCTAATGGACCCATGTTTGTGTGCCACGTGAGTATATAGTTTAAAGGGTAATTTTATTTGGGGAAAACTAAAACTTCAAGTATTTACTGTTGTCGTTACTTAACTGGCAATGATAGACCCCATGTGAATTTATGTAAAGGAATCGTATGGTTGAAAGAAACCATTTTTGGTTGTACGTTAAACGATGTTTTCTAAATTTATACACATAATAATTTTATTTTAATGAAATTTATTGAATGTTTGTTAATTTAAAACATATATTTTCATTTTATTTTCAAAAGCTGGAAGATAAGAAGTCGAGCGGCCGCATGTGTATAAGAGGAAACTGTTAGATTTGTATTACACCCATTCTCATTTATTTATACCACAAAGGCATTTATATATGACAAAAATATGTATTAATTATCGATATTGAATTAAATCTGTGATTATATAAATTGAAAATATGGCAGAAGAATGAAGCAACAGCGTTCTCGATTGCTCGCTCTGCATAATGCGTAAATGCGAACTGGGACGCTCTTGTAAATGCAATTTAGATTCCGAGATTTCCGATGTTTACGACAAAAACAATGGCTACATAAAGAAGTCAGGCAGTATCAACTCGGATTTAGCTGCATCGAAACCGCACCTCATTAATCACTACAGAATCATGTCGGAATTTCCTCGCGGAATCCACTTTGACTCGCTACAGAGACTTTGGAGTTCGGTGTTGGGGGTGTCCGATATTGGCGAGTCGTGTTTAGATTTTAAAATACCAATGAATTTGGTAAAAGAAAAGATCACGTTTTGGAGTTTTGTTCAAAGAAAATATCTATGCTATTATTAAATAAAATTTAAGGAATATTTTTATTGTCTGATTTTGTTTATTTTTTATATAAAGATCTTAATATCAACTCGGAGTTAGCTGCATAGAAATCACTACAGAATCACGTTGAAATTTATATACGGAATATACTTTGACTCGTAAGAGGGACCTAGGAGTTTTGTGTTTGAGTGCCCGATATCGGTGAATCACGCTTAGATTTATGCCGTTCAATTTGGCAAGGGAAAAGATTGTTCAGACTAACAGATCTTATTCAATGATGTTGGAAAAACAATAAGGAGTATTCCTTGACCATCAGAATCGATTTACGGAAATTATATGTGATTTACTGTCTACTGATCCTATGGATCTTGAAACACTTGAAGATAAATCAAAAAGTAGGAGATGAGTATAGAATTCTAAAGAATATTTTTATGCTTATGAAATCGATGTAATGAAGTGTTTTTAGATAAATTTCCATTTCACCAAGTCCTAGTGACAGATGGGCACTAGCTTAGAGATACTATTTTCCACATCCATTTGTGATGCAGTAATCTTTAAGCTACTCGTATCTGACTATTTTGCGTTAATTTTTTAAAATTTACTTTTTCTAGTTATTTTTTAAAATGTGAGAGCTGTCATAAGCAAATGCTTACGAATATATTTTAATGCTCCAAAATTATGTTTGTATGCTGGTGTGTATGATGTTTTGACAATGCATTGTAGGTATGTATTGCAAATGCATGCCTTTTTTTGTTTGTGTGCAATTTATATTTATATTTTTTTGACATTTACAAATGATGTATGATCTATATAAGTGCATACAAGGTCGATTCTAATTGGTAACTATATTTTTTTTAATTTTAAATATATTTTTATATATAGGAATATATCCAAATGCCTACATGACATATTTAAACGAGAACAGGTGTAATCCCCTCCATATTTTATTTTTCTATTTATTTATCATTATTGTTTTAATGAGGAATTAATTGAAATTTTCAATTCGCCAAATAATTTATAAAAATTTTTGTGTGAAATTAGGATTGCTAATTCTGAATCAACCTTTATTGAGGATTATGCCAATGCAACTTACAGTTTTTAATCCGATTTTTTATTTATACCAATAATTTAAAAGTTTCGATATTCACTACTGAAATACATAAATATAAATTTCTAAGATTTAAACCATTCTTAATAGGAAAGGATTGAGGAATATTTTCGAATGGTGTTTATTGTATGTTACTTTTAGGATTGTGTTTCTTACCACCGAAATGGAAGATTGATATTTGAATGCTTTTATTCGGATTATTTTGAAATGTAAATAACAACTTTAAAATTAAATTAATATATTTATATCAAAATATACTAATTTAATTTTAAAGTTGTTATTTACATTTCAAAAATTACAAAAAATACATTGTATGATGTTATGAGTCATTTAAAAGGTTAATTTATACTCTTTCAGATAAATTTGTCTAAAACTTATTATGATATTTCTTTTGTTAATAACTTCGATGTTAATTTCAGATGTCAAAAAATTGATTTTAGCAAAATTTATTTCAACGAGTTCCAGTTAGGGCGTAATGCAGCTCAAACCGCTCAAAAAATCAACAAGGTTTGGTGCAAAGCAAGTGTCAACGAATGCACGGTGCAAAGAAAGTGTCAACGAATTCACGGTGCTGCGCTGGTATCAAACGCTTCACTCAGGTAATACCAGCCTGGAAGATAAGCTTCATGGTAGCCACCCATCGACAATTGACAACGACAAATCGAAGGAGCTAGTGGTAGCCGATCTACGCACAAATGTTCGAGCACTCGCAGAAGAGCTTAACATTGATCTTCAAACGTCGCTCGGCACTTGAAGCAAGTTTAAAAATCAAAAATGCTCGATAAATGTGTGCCCAACGAATTGAACGAAATTTAAAAAAAATTGTCGTTTTGAAGTTTCTTTCGCGCTTCTTCTACACAACAAGAACGACCCATTTCTCGATCGGATTGTGACGTGTGATGATTAGTCGATTCTCTACGATAATTAGCAAAGTTCGGCACAATGGTTGGACCGCGATGAGGCTCCTCACCACTTTCCAAAACCGAAACTTTACCAAAGGAAGATTATGGTGACTGCTTGGTGGTCTGCAGCCCGTCTCAGCCATCATGGCTCTCTGAATACGGGTGAAACGATCACCGCAGAGAAGTTCTGCCAACAAATTGACAAAATACATCATGAGCTTCGACGCATGTGCTCAAGATTGGTTCAAAACTGCATTGCTTTTGCAACAACCTAATACTTTAAATCAGGCGCGTACGCAGGGGGGATTAAGGGGATAAATCATCCACCAAAAAGTTTGGATTATTATGTAAGAATAAGTTAAAATGTTTAAAATTTTATTATGTGAACCAACCATATTAATCTTTTGATCGATGGATATGAGTGAAAGAGCTACTATGGTTTGTCTAAAGGATGATCCAAATTGTAATTGTAATAAATGTTGTAATCAAATCTGAATTATTTTAGTAATATGGATTGACTGAATTAATTGTTTTTCTAACTGCTACAAAATATTAATTTAAATAATTTTTAATATATTTTTTATTAAATAAATTGAAAAATTAACTGGAAAACCCTTATAAATTAGTGCAGATTGTACAAAATAACAAGGAAGATCAATCATGGTTTTGGAAGATCGATAAAATTTTAAATTACTTATTCAAAATTTCCAAGCAAAATTAATACAATTTAAATTGTTTTTTTCAGACTTTTAACTAAATATTATTAATACAATATAATATTATAAGAAAATAAAAAGAACAATATTTCCTTTTCATGAGACATTGAAAATATTTTTTAATATTATTTATTTTATTTATTAAAATTGATAAAAATACAACAAATAATCTGAAAATAATTTGCAAAAGAAAATATTTTTCTGGTAAAACTTTCATTAAATTTGTTTCTTGAAATTCAATTTTTATTTATTTTATTTTACTTAATAAATTAATTTAATTTAAATTTGTTTGATTAGATATGTGTTGGAATTTTTGTTTAATTAATTCCAAAACGGAATTTAATTTGTTCCAGACGAAATAAAAATAGAATTATATCAACCCGAAAAGCTCGTTTATCATTAATTCAATGTGTCAAGATATAAAACCGTATAGAAATATAAAATAAAATTAAAAAAAATTATAAATCGATTTTAGAATGAATCAATTTAATTTTTTTCTATAAAATATTTTTTTGTAATATTAAACATATATTTAATGTATATTATAAACATATTAAATTAAAATTAAATATAAAATAAATGATTTGATGCCTATCTGAAATGTAAACAACATTTTTATATGATGAAAGGTACTATTTATTTCAATGAATTAATATTTATAAAATTATAAAATTATAATATACTATAAATTAAAAAGAATTCTGTACTTATAAATCTTTAGGAGTTTTAAAATCGAATTTCCAAATTTATTGTAATAAAAAAACTTAATAAATTTTTAATTGGCCTTAAAAATACCTTTAAAATTTCCAGACAGATTTCAGTTACTCGTTGAAAAAATGTTTTTTTTATTTATTAATATTTATTTTACGAAAAAATAATTTATTTATTTTATTAATTAAGAATTTAATAAATGGATGTCCTAAAATCATGACAATTGGTTTTAATTGATCGACAAAAATTATAAAATAATATTTTGAGATTTTGAATAAATTTGATAAATGAAAAAAAATTTTAAATGGTTTTTTTTAATAATAACAATAATAATAATAATAATAATAATAATAATAGTAATAATTGTATATAGAATATATTTTGTATATGTGGGACATTTATATTTATCTTTTTATTTATTATATTTATGAGCAAGGTGTAACTAAAATATTTATATTATTTCTATTAATATATAAATAATTATAGAAAAAAAATATATTTTGTAAATCACATTACAATACTTTCAGGGCTGTCCCAATAGTTTGTGGAAAGTTTTTGAAAACTAAGGGTTTCGACTTATTGTGCTTGTTTTTACTTTTTTAACGACTTTGCGAAAATATAATGATCCACTTATTAAAAGTCTGAAATCTCCATTGAACAGAACTATTTTTGCTTGTAATTCCGTCATTATTAAGAAAAAGGTTCAACAATGCTTAATATTTCCTTTTTCCAGCAATTGAGATTTCAAAATTGAGCTAAACTACGAATTACAATGTTGTAAGGGACTTGATCGAGTTCTTAGCCAAGATCAAGACTTTCATAAAGTTACTGATGCACTGACCACCAAAAAAGATTAGTTTTGTCTAAAATTGATAAACAATTCTTTGAACGATCGAATCTTGAAGCGAATTGTAATGTCGGATGAAAAATGGTTCTTCTCAGTTAATCCAAACTGCCAAAACCTTGGACAATGTTGGGTCAATCTACATGGTCAGTTTCCTGGTAAGGTTGATTATGTCAAAATTCGAAATATCTGAGTTTAGATATGGTTTTTTATGAACTTTTGAAAATGGGTTCCAAGCTTTTTTGTCATATGTTGATACGAGTCTACGACAAATTGCGGAGAAGTATACATACATTGTTTTAATATTTCATCACATCAGTACAACAGTACCGAGCCACATACAACTAAACAAACAAAGGACAAGTTCAAAGAACTGAACGCCTTTGAGGGTCTTCCGTATTCATTCTTTAGTCCTCGAACATTGCTGTCAGTCTTTTCCATTCAATGAAGCACTTTGTAAACTGGTATAATGTCCTATGTGAAGAATTGGTACTGCTAGAATGATTGTTGTATTGATAAAATTATGCTTTTTAAGCACAAAAATAAGGCGAGTAACATTTTCTTTCATTAGTATTTTTTAATGCGCCGTAAAGCTTGATTGTGCTTTTAGATTATTGTACCGGATCATAAACTGAAGGCATTTTATAGTGAACCAGAATTCCAACTTCGTAAACTTAAAGATTGACGGTCAAACCAGAACCATCCAACCCAAGAGGGTTTTAGTTAAGAGGATCTTTAAGAAACACTACAGCACTACATTAAACTATCTCGAGCCTTACTGAATTGAATTTATGTGGGTCCATTAGTTAAGAATAAAGTGAATATGTTTCAAGAATTGCTGTAATTCATTGCTGCTTTTTAGTTTCATGAAACTCAATATTAATAGCTAATTTATAGAAATAAAAGTTGTTTAGTAATGCACGTTAACTGAAAAGCATGGGATCGCTGGATATAATATATAAGGTTTGCGAACACTCTTTAGAAAAAAAAGAATGTAAAATGAGAAAGCAGAGAAAAATGATTTTTTTTACTTTTATATTCTGTAAAATCACATGGAATTTAGTTTGTTTTCTTAAAAATGGGAAGAATGTCCGTCTTAAACTTCTCTTGGGTTTGCCGCTAATAATAATATATTCCAGAACAGATTAGAATAATTGTAAAAATTATTATTTTTATTACTAAAATTAATTTTACATTTTTTTTAAAAAAATATAATAAATAAAACAATTTTTTACCAAATTTTTTTGAAATTTAATTTTTCTTTCACAAAAAAATATAAATAATATTTTTCATTTTTTTGTAAAAACAAATATTTTAAATAAAATGTTTTTTTTTGGTTTTAATTGTAAAATTACAATTTTAAACGATTTTTTGTTAATTTCTATGAAAAATATTTTTTTTCAGATATGAAGTGCAAAAGTGATTTTTTTTGTATAATTAAAATAGAAAGAAATGAATTGTTTTCAGTGGGAAAATCAGAAGAAGACTTATTTACACTCTCACATTTTTATCATCTCCCAATTGTAATATTTCACAACCTAAGACGAAAAAGACAGGTGATACTCTTAACTCGACAATTTCTTGTCCAGGAGTCTTGATCGACGTTTAACATAGAAGTCGTGTGAAATCGATAAATAAGAGCATGTGGAAACCATATGCTTAGTGAAGTGTTTTATTTCTGAACAAATTACTTCACAATTTTAGGGTTCATTTACGGATATCGATGGTAAACTCTTCCACGAAAAAAAGGAACGTCTGCTGTCAGAAACTGTTGTGACGAAACTGTCAGTTGCTTGGTACTGAACCACCCTCCTGAAAATTGCCATTGCAATAGCTGCAGGATTCCCTATTAAAATTCAGTTGGGGAAATATGAATAAAATATGGTATGTAACTAATTGGAGTTGTCACATTAAAATCAATTGCTTAAGTTGGATCATTAATTATATGAACTTCTGTTCAAAGGAATTTTTTTTTCAAACATTTTAAAGTTTCTTTTATACAAAAAAAAATAAAATTTCTTCATTAAAATTAAAAGAAAAATCAAATTACCTGTGGCCATGATGTCTTTCTTACTATCTGAAATTAAAATAAATTATAAATAAAAATATAAATAAAATATATATTAAAATTCATAAAACGTTAGATTTGAAAGTGTTTATAAAATTATCAAAATCATTTTTTTGGAATTAAATATGGATAAAATGTTTTGCGGCTAGAAAAAAAGACAGTAAAAGAAGGAGCAATAACAGATTTACTTCAGAGATTGAGATTTTTAGGAATATAGAAAGGTTATTAAAAATTTTTTAACAAAACTTAAAATTAAATATACCATTAAAATATAGAAAATTTATAAAATATGTATTTATTTGATGATTGTAAAAGAAATTATAAAATTTGATTAAAAGTAATGATTCTTTCTTTTTTCTTTTTAACCTTAGCCGTTGGGCTGTGGGCACACGAAATTGTATACAACTTTTCGACATATCTCTCTATTTGTAGCTTCTCTTCTCACACATTCCATGTTCGATTAACTTCATTCATTTAAATCGTCTGTCGATTGTTTCTTTGGTCTTCCTCTTGGTCTTTCTCATTCAACTCTTATTTCAATCATAACCTTTGCTAGTTCTTGTTTTCTTATCTGATATCGGCAGAATTTCAGTTTCCTTCCCTTGCTAGTCTCTTTTATTGATTTTGGTTTTTTACCTAGTATTTCTGTCACTCTCCTCCAGACAAAGTCGTTTGTCTTCTTTTTTTTCCACGTAATCTTCAATATTTTCTGTACCACTTCATTTCAAACGCTTTAAGTTTATCCATGCTCTTCTGATTCATTGTCCAACTCTCTTGAGATAGATTTCTTTTAGTTTAAAAACTGTTCTAAGCTTAATCATTGCGCTTGTTGCAATACCAATCAGGCTTATGATTTCTTCTAGTAGAGCCTAAGTATTCGATTCTCTGAACGTGTTTTACGTTCTCCCCTTCAATGTCGATCTCCAGTTTAACCTCGTTGTTCAGACTTCCTGAAACCAATTTTTACTTTTTTCTCTGTTGATTTCCATTCCAAATTTCTTTGACGCTGTGCAATCTAGTCGTACGTTCCTTAATCTCTGTCTCATCTTTATTATGTCTGTGTCGTCAGCAAATTGCAGTTTGGTTATTCTCTTTATTAGAGAATGATAATATAGATTTTTAAATTAATAAAATGTCACGAAGTGATTAAGTATTTGATAATGTTAGCGTAATTTAAAATTGATAAAATTTATAAAATGAAAATAAAATAAAATATTAATAATATAAGTATTTTTATTTATATCGGTATAAGATTTATAAAACAAATTGTTTCAAGAAAATAGATTTGTTTAAATATTAGTGGTATTCACTTTTTTGAAAGCATTTTAATATAATAAAATTTGGATTTGATGTCGAAATCAATTTCTAATTATAATTCTGAGGATGTTCCTAGAATATCTAATAAATAATATAATTCCTTCGCTCTTTCTTATAATTTCTTGACGTCCTTCTTCTTTCAGATAAAATAAACCCAAATAAATGAATAAATTAAAATAATAAAAATACAAAAAATAAAATAAAATAAATTTCATCGGTACATAATCGATTACTATTACATAACAGAAAGGCATTTGAAAATTTAAAAGTATTGCATTAGATAAGACTGAATGTTTTTTTTCACAAACGAAAAGGAAAATGTAAATTACATAAAGACAAAAGGTTGTTAAACTCATACCCAAAAACACAAATACCTTTGCAAGAGATAAGAAAAATAAGATTGCCTTTTGTTATGAGTGTAAGAAATCTGTGTGGTTATTACAAATTTCTAATTATAATTCTGAGAATGTTCCAAGAATATCTAACAGAGATGAAGGAGCATTTATCTGTAAAAACCGTTTGAAAGAGAATTGTTGGAAGGATTCGTTTAGCAATACTAAAATCCTGAGAAGTATGATCATTAAAATAAATTAAATTTTAATATGAAAAACAAATAAAACTTAAAAAAAGAATCTTAAATACAAAGAAAAATGAATTAAAATTATTAAACAATAATTATAAACATTTCATTTTTATTCCAATTATTTTGAAAAAAGCATTAATTTTAAAAATATTATTTTAATCATTTAAATAAAGGAAGCTGTATAAAGTGGTATAAATCAATCCTTATATTTAATAATATAAGATTAATAAAATTACAGTATAATTTTTGTTTCAAAAATTGTAATTAATAATTTTAATTATAATAATAATAAAAATATAAATGTTTTAAAACGTCAACAGACTGACGAAAGGGTCGAAGGTTATTCCGATTTTAAACTTATCATCAAAGAATAATTTTGCTATGGACAGAAATAAATGAAAGGAAACATAAATTTTCTTTTATCATATTTAAAGTTTCCTACAAGTATAAAAGTGATTCATTTAAATTACAATTCGGCCAGTGTCAAAATATGATAGTACAAACTAAATAAAACGACACTACTTTGATAAACAATAGTGAACTTATTCTACTTTATAGCTATAAATCATTTATATACCCCGTATCTGACTGCCTAATCTTGTGTCCTCGGCAGGACGGCAGGGTAATGGCAACTAGTTATATTATAAACAACCCCCAAGAAATGAGGCCCCCCACATTAATGAATGAAATATTGTATCGAGAAACACGAGTTTTTAAGAATGAATTTCATGAACAGTAACGGTTTTCAAGTAAAGTTCGGTATCTAATTTTATTAGAATTTTTCACTTCCCAATTTCAGTGTTTTAAGAAAATTAAAAACATTCCCAAAACTAACCTGGTACACAAGGTGTGATTGATGATTTGGTTTGCTGATATCCTTTCATGCATCTGTTACACAGTTTACCCTCGACTCCGTTCTTGCATCGACAGTTGCCGTTGTCCGGATCACAATGAGACTGCAAAATTGACCCGATGGGATGACAACTGCATTCTGGAAATTGTTGAAAATAGGATAAGAATATTTTCACCGCAATTAAATGTCAACTTATGCAATAAACACGTGTAATAATGATTTATTAATACTGATAAAAGAATTAACCTGACAGATAAGACCTAAACAAGAAAATTCCGTAACTCATTGCGATCTTTGGCAAGAAATTCGGAAAATTTTCAATTGTATTAACAAAAGAAAAATAGAAATAACAAAAAAAAAACAAAATGATAATTCCTTTTATTTCGTCAATCCTAAAAAGAACTAGCCAAGTTTCTCTGACTCGGAAATATTTGTAGCAGTTGAGTTTATATTATAATTGTCGTCTCTTTTACTTTTGCTTGTTATTGTAAACGAAGTTTGTAAAAAGAACAACAAAATTTAGAGATGAGTTTGGTATAAGGTCTCGATTATCACGGTATAACATCTTACAATTGGTAYAAGTTTACCTTGTTCTTCGCTCGCTACACGATGATTAGAATGTAGGACGTGAACCTTCAAGGACATGCTACAACTGAGGGTCTGGTATGAATTTGGAAGATTTTTAAAATGTCAGTGAAATCAGATTTAGGAAACCCTCATATTATCTCGTTGCATTATCTCGTAAATAAAAATGTATTCTTTTCGACTAGTATTGACAATGTTTTATTTTACTATCTTTCCTTTTACGATATTAATTTTAGTGGGGTAATAGTTCTTCTTTAGTTGTATTATTTTTGTATACTCAAATCTTATTTTTATTTGTGATATGATTTTATATGGGAGTTGTTAACTATAGAAATATTTTTTATTTATTTATTTATTTTTATAGTTTGATTATAAACCACATTATTAAATTACAAAACATTGAATCGCATATAGCGATATCAGATTTCAATTAGAAATTAATAAAATTGATTTCTAAAAAATTAATAATTTCAAATCTGATATCGCTTAGCAAATTAAAGTATAGCGACGAACTCCAATACTGAAACTA
>MQRK01237713.1:0-13078 GCA_001938485.1 Girardia tigrina | reverse complement strand
GCAAAGTGATTCGTCCAATCATATTAGAGTATTTTGACGTAACACACTGTGATGTAATGGTCATCTTTCTATATAAACAATAACTTTCTAATTAAATACAGAACTGAAGATGCCACAAAGTGGCGAAACATGTTTTCCAATAAAAATTTAAAATTAAAATGGTGTTATTTTTGTTTAATGACTAAATTACCATTTGATTTAATGAAATTAAAAAAAATATACTTTAATATATTTTACCAATTGATTAATGATATTTTCACAATTGTTTCTGAATTAATTTTCGCATGGTCCTTTTTAGACCATATATGATTTTAAGTTGTATTTATCATGGTCAATCTCTGACCGTTTTTGTCACATTATATTTTACTTTAGGTTGTTCTGAGATTTTTACTTCCTTATTATTTTGTTCTTTTATTATTTCTCCTGAAGTTTCGTGGAATAAAACAGATCTCAAAAATACCAAATTACACATGGCTTGTTTGACTTCCTAAACTAATAGTCTCCTGTGAAACAAATGGTATGTTTGGCATTACAATCTGGATGAGACATCATTTTTCCTGTTGTAGAGTCAAATACACCCTCAAATTCACGTAATTCAACTTGATAATCGTAAATGTCAACTACATAATTCAGCAGAGATTGTTTCCTATTTATTTTCCGTCCTAGACATGTACCATCTGGTCCAATTACTCCTCCGATAGTTACAATTTCCTGTGTTATAGTACCAACTTTTGCTTCAAATTCAATATCAGAATCAATGCGTAATTTATTCGTATAAAAAGCCGTTTCACAGTTCTCGGAACTAACACAAATTGGTCTGGGTATCAGTTTTGCTTCCAAGAAGGCTGTATTGCTGTACATACCACAATAATACGTAAATGTAGCCCTTTTAACTATACATTCCTTTGCCTTTGCTCTTCTGAATTCTGTCGCTTGATAAATGTGACATGGAACTTTTCTATCAATTTTCAGTGACATTGGACATGCTTCTGGGCAATTCTCTAGATCCATTAATAAATACACGTTTCCTAATTTATACTTACTACAGTCATAGACCGTTAGAATTGCTTTTCTCTGAGAGATTATTTCCATTATTATAATTAAAATCAATAGAAACGAAGTTTTCCCATAATTTTATTTTCAATGGGAGGTTTTTGACTTAATTTGGCTATTTTATTGAGGCCACCCCCAAGCTGTTCTTCGGTCCAAAATTTTAAGTACTTATCCACCATTTCACTTGTTCTCTGAACTATATTCTCGATTTCATCTGGTAACTTGGTAATATTTTCCCCTGCTTGATCAATAGAATATGCTAATGTTGCAGCATCACGTTTCATAGATAATCCTTTTATTACTAATTCCGCGATTACATTTTCTATAAAAATATCCTCTTCAACTTCTTGGTTTTTGCGTAACTCTGTTGATATATTTTGGATTTCGTTATAAATCGATTTAGACATTTTGTCTTCTGACAAAATTTTACTGTTTTGTCCCATATCTAAATCAGGATACATAAGTGCTAATAGATTTATTACTAATTCTTTTGTCGGTCTACCTCTAAATATTTCTTTGTTTTTTAAATCGTCGGTCTCTTTTTCTAATTTTTCTAGATATTCTACTTTGGAATGTAAGGCATTAGGATCAATATTTACTCTGTTATTCTCTTCTGGACTATCAAAATCACCGTCTGGAGAAATAACTTCATTGGTGATGCTATCTTAATCTCTTTCGTCTGTATTCTTTATCTGCTCTAAGTTCGTCACGACCTATTCTTTGGTCACATTCGTTATCTTTATGTTCTAAATTTCGTCCCATTTCATCAACTTGAAATGCTATAATTATGTGTAATTCTGCAAGTTTGCAACCGATATCCAGCAAGTACTCGTCATCATCCAATTCATGCTCATTATACATCTATAAAATAATATTATTTTCTCCTAATATATTTCGAGCTTCTTTTCTTATTCTTGATACCTTTGCTCGGAAATTAACTTGTAATTTTATATCATGTCTTCCAAAAAATTTCAATAATATTTGGAACGGTTTCATGTTGAAATCACTTTTTCTAATATTATGATTATATGTTTCCAAGATCGATTTAATATCGTCCTGAAAATGTGTTCTCTTGTGCAAAAATTCCCGCAGCACTTCCATTAATCGTTTTGTATCTTCTAATGGAATAGCTTTCATTTTTATATTTCTCAGTAAATAAGTTATATCTGTATTTCGTTGAGTTCTATTAAATTCATTTACCAGTGGATCAATCAACTTTTTATTTTCATTATATATCTCTATATCCAAAGGAATCCTCACCACCAGTCCTTGTTCTGTTAGCACATCTTTTAAAACAGTCTGTTTCATTAAACATAATTCATTAATCTATATATAGGAATCATTCCTACTCCCAATAATGTTTCTTCATCATTTATTATCGACGCCATATATTCTGCGTACCACAGAGATGCATCTTCATCAAGCAAATATTCTTTTAATGATTTCACTGTTTCTTGTGGAAGTAGAAGTGATATAAGTTCTCCCGGCCATTTTATTTTCAATGAGATTGTCGTCTCTGGTTCCAGTTCTCTGTCTAATGAAAACCAAATATATAAGCTCGTAATTTCTTTCCATAATGATACGTTAGATTGAACTTTAGTCGTAAATGTTTTTCGATTTCTTCTTTATTTTTTGATTAACCTTGATCTGACATAACTTCAATAGTATTTATTTCATTTTGTTTTCTTTTCCAGATAGACTAGATAATATGTCATAGAATTTGTTTATCGTTAATTTGGCTTCTTCTACATGAGATATGACAACTTCCACATTATCGAAATTTTCGGTTATAGTTACTAGTCATAGTTCCTCTGTAATAACCTTAATCATTTTTCTAATTTACTCATTTTCTCGTTTCATTTCTTCGATAACATTAGCTTTATGATTTCTTTCTTCTTTTCTTGCTATTTGCAATTTTTATTTTCTCATAGGATTCTTCATCTTCGCTTTCCACAGAATTTACTCCGTCTAAATTATCTGTCTTGAATCCAACTTTCTTTATCTTTTGTTTTCGTAATTTAGGATTTTCGTTGCCATTAGTGCAAGACCTCACCATATGACCATATTTATGGCATTTAAAACACTGAACTTTGCCGTCTAAATTGACTTTATCTCTTTTAACTACTGAGTTTTTAAACCAACATTCTTCCGTAACGTGGCCTTTCTTTGAACAATTGTTTCAGACTTTTATGTGACAATCTTCCTATTTATGTCCTTGCCTTTTACAATTATAACATTTACCTTCAACTTGAACCTTGTTGTCTTCTGTTTTGATTTTCCGACTGATTCGGCTTGCTTCTGTTTTTTTTTAAATAGAATCGCTGTATTTGCATTCTACCAATATCTCCAGGTATTATTTTTTTACTCATTTTTGCAAGAAAGTCTTTCCATTTCATTGCCTCCTTTCCAGGAATTTCATAATATACACTTCTGGTCATACCACTTAAATAAATAGTTAGACACTGGATCATAGTCTTGTCACTATATCCATATGCTTCAGCCAATTGCCTATATTCAGTCATAAACTCTGCGAACCTCCATGGGTTGCCGCCATAATATTTCAGTGGTAATTTGACCATTGTATATCCTTATCCGAAATTATTTTCCATCATGATTTTCTTTGGTTCCTCTCTCTTCTTTTCGGGCTGTATTCGAATATCTTCTTCAGAAGAATTTTCTAATGGACTTCCTGAGGCCAGTGTATTAACGAATTCTGCTTCTAAATGCGACCAGCAAACACAACACAGGTGATTTTGTGTCCTCTAAAAATTGAAATATATCCCTTAGATTAATTATCATGTTGGGCTCATCAAATGTTTAACTAAACCTGTTATTTAGGTACAAAGAATTTATATTAATAATTGTAAGAGTGTGTTGTTATTTTTTTAATTTTCAGAAATAGGAAATTCGCTTTTTTAAAAATTTCGAATTATAATCGAAATTAAAAAAAAATTGGAAAATAAAAAAATGAAAATTTGTTTAAATAACAAATTTAATCTTTTGTAGATTTTGAATAAATTTTGCAAGTTTTAATTTCTTTTGATTTAGAATGGAAGATAATTCCCAACCTAACATCGTGGCAGCGCTAGCGGATTCAATCGCGAACCGACTGATTTCCGACATGTTCCAGATCGGAGAAGACATTGAGAAAATTATTTCTCGCATCAGAAGATATTTTGAAGCAGCGAAAATAAATCAAAAGAAATGGCAAACATATATTTACTCCATGATACATGAAGATCTCTTGGAAGCATATGAGAACACAACTGGTAAAGCTGATAATTTTAAGGATCGGCTAAGACTAGCGTTTGAGAAGCCGAGAGCAGCCGCGATGGATTGAGAAAAACTGTTGAGTTATCGCAAAGGTGCTGAAAACGCACAGACCTTTTTCACAAAAGTAGACCGGTTCGTAAAAAAATGCGTTGTCGCATAGATTCGATGAAGAAGAGCTGAAAGCTCAAATGTTAATTCATTGCATTGATGATGAAGATGTTGCTCGTGAAATTAAATTACGGAAACTAAAGAGTGCCAAGGAAATATCTGAGTTCGTTGCACTCGTAGATGAAATAAACCACGATAAGAAGAGCAGGATCAATGCTGTCCGAAGTTATCGAGATGTTGTCCAAAACAGCAGGGCTCCTGAGGTAACTAAAAAATATGTAAATCAGACTCAGCCGAGAAAACAACTCTCAAGAGTGGAATCAATCAATTCCAAATGTTATACTTGTCAGCAACTAGTACATTTCAGCAGAAATTGCCAACAAAGAAGACCTGTGCGGTGTTGAAAAAGGCTTAAAATTATTTTGTAGATGCTACATTATTTATGTATGTTAGGAATTAAGAAATGTTATTACAATTTTTAAAATAATGTAAAATTAAATAAACCAATTAAAATGTAGAAATTTTAAAATATGTATTAATTATGAAATAAATTTTAAAGATTATTAAAATTTCATAAAATGATTAAGTTTTTGATGTGATCGTAATTTCAAATTGATAAAATTTATTAAAGGCAAAATTTATAAAATTAAAATAAAATCAAATATAAATATTATAAGTATAGGGTTGTTACATAAGTCTTGTTGCAAAAAAATTTTTATCCATGATCTATTGTTGAAAGCGCTTTCGTTGTACACCTTTCAGTACACCCATATCTCATCGCAGGTGATGATTTGGGACAGGAAATCATTCCGGTGATAACTATCCAATAGTTGTTGACAAATTCGTTCGCGATTATCCTTGTTCTGTTGCGTCAAAGCGTTTGTCACCCTGCAATTTTCCAGGTATCCGTATCCCATTGCATTAAAGTGCCGACACACCGTAGTTTTATCCTGATCAATTCACTCTGCAATGTTCCTCGTTGTTGCACGCTTGTCTTAAGTCAGAAACTCGATTAACTTCACGTCTATGTCAAGAGAGGACCGCCGTTCGTGGACTTGATCGTCTGTGTTAAAGTTTTTTTCACGAAAATTGGAAATCCACCTTCCACATGTTCTCTTTGAGACTGTTCCAACTCCAAGAGCCGTGTTAATTTCGTCAGTCATCTATGCGGGTGTTAAATCCCTTTTCCAGAAATAGTAAATTAATTTAGAACGATTAAAATCCATTAGGATGAGAATGTGCGAAATTTACGAAAATGCTATTATTTTATGAAAACAAAAATTCATTTAGAACAGAAAATAAAAATTATTGGACATCAGTAGATCAAATGTGCTTTTTTATCTAATTCACATTTTATTAGGGATTGCAAATATATAAGAGTTATTTATGTGATGCAAGGATATCTGTAGTTAACATAGATATATGTGTGCGGCCAAACTTATCAGGCAACCCTATATATTTATTTATACCGGTTTAAGATTTATAAAAATTTATTGTTTCTCAAAATAAATAATAAATCTGTTTAAATATTAGTGTTAATCATTTTTTTGTATTATAATAAAATTTTGATGTCAGAAGTAACTTTTAGTAATAATTCCGAAGATGTTCCACGAACATTTAACAATGCATGATTCCCATTTTATATTATTTCAATAAATGTAACAACAAGTTAAAGCTCGGAAGTCAAATCATCTAACAAATGTATTTTTACATTCTAATACTTTCCTTATTCTTAAGATTAGAGATAAATGTTAAAGAATTATGATCATCATTTAACGAATAGTAGAAAAAAAATTTTAAGTTATTTTTTGTATCAAGGTAACATAAGTGAAATGTACGACTGGATTCCTGACCCAATAGATTCAGTTGGAATCCGTAGTTTGTGGTACAAAAGACTCGATGTACTAAGTTTGTTATTGAGTATCTACAACAGTCGAGAATTATTCGCCTCGGAGTACAAGAATTTATTGAGTCATCGACTAGTGAAACACATGACTTTTGATGTCGATAAAGAACTAAAAAATTTAGAAACTCTTAAATTGAGATTTGGTCAAGATTATTTACAGGATTGTGATGTAATATTAGCATTTTTATAATAAAGTTTTATACTAATTATCGTAATCATCTAGGTAATGCTAAAAGACATTCGTGAATCTAAAAGGATTAATAATACGATTCAAGAGAAATTTTCTTTATCTGAAATTAAGCCAGAATTTAACATTCAGTCATATGTGATATCAGCTGAATATTGGTCTAAAATGACAGAAAAAGAATTTCAACTACCAGATAAATTAAAATTTTGCTTCGATAAATATTCAAAGTAATTTTACTTCTTTTTTAATGTGATAATGAGTCACTATTCAAACGGTTAATGTTTTTATCAAGAATATTAATATGATTTTCAACATTTTTTATTATTTTATTATTAACATAAGTTAACATCGAGCTAAACTGATAATAATTGACAAAGATTTTAGAATGAATCGATTTAAAATAGTTATTTGAACAAAGATTTTCATTTAACATAATTAAATTCATTTTAATGATTTTATTTTAAACTTTAAACGAAATATTTCGTCATGGAAAAGACGAAAAATAAAATTTAATAGACAAGAACAACGTAGAATGTAATGCGTTCAATATGTTACGATTAATTTTCATGGCAAAAAGCCATGTCCTTTGAAGTAGGCTTTTATGTATAACGAAATATTTCGTCATACCCAGTTAATAGGTGAAAGCGAATAGTATCGCTTCGGTCGTGTAGAAACCTACAGATACTCGAAAGACGTTGGGACTGCCAGTTGGGACTAAAATTTTTTATTTAGTGGCAGCTATGGGGCATTTAAATGAACTGAAATACGATATGTTTCAGGATCCACCTTATTCAACCGATTTAGTATCTTCTAACTCGCATTTATTTCCAACGGTTAAAAATTTTCATCAGGTGAAATATTTTCCACCGAAGAAAAAATAAAAGTACCCTAGTATACTTTTTAGAGGACATGTAGAATCGTATTTTGGGGAGTACTTAAAGGCTTCGGAATATCGTTGAATGAAGTGTATTCAACTGCAAGGAGCTTATAGAGAAAAATAAAACAAATTTCAAAAATAATTATTTTGCAAACATTTTTAAACACACTCGTATTAGATATTTTTCCGATATAATATCCACATAAAACAATGAATCTGTTGTTAATTTTCTTTGTAAAAAAACTAATTTTTTCCTTCTAAGTATAATTGTTGGCAACAGAACAGGTTCAGTGGACTCGTGGCTGTGGGGCGTTGGTGCTGGGGGTAGGAATGCGGGACGGGAGGGGTTTAGACCCAATGAGGGCTCATCCATTGAACACTCCGTCTCGCCGTTTTGATTCGGTTTCATGATGGTCGTGTTCGAGAAATAATTATTGAATTCTTTGCTCTCTTTCTGTCGACTTTTAATCGCTTTCAATTCAACCAATCTCTTGAACATCTCTTCTTCCCGCTCTTTTTCCGTCATCCTCAACTCCCGATTTCAATCGTCTTCATCTTTGAACAACTTTTCCAAACTGAAATCATCGCAAATGTTACTGGACAATTCACCCACTTCTATTGAAATGTCATCTCTAAAATGAAATATGAGATTTATTAATTGACCACATTAATATAAATAAAATTCCTAAAAAGACAATTGTTTTACTGCAAATATATCCTTTTTGGCTTGAAATTCGTCTCTTTTAATCCTTTCAACACTGTTGGGACATATTGTCCCAGAGCATACCCTTTCAAAAGTAGTTACCTTTTCAGTAGTTACTATCATTATATATATATATATAAGCCAAATGTTTCATCTGCGTAACGCTCAAAATAAACACACACACTGTTTCTTTCCAATTTCGATTTTTTACTTTGACAACACTTTTTAAAATCGTCTTCATTCGATGAACGCCACTCGGTTTTTTTAATTCGCTATTTAAGAAAATATACTGAATATTTGAAATCCAACGCGACTCAAACTTTTATTTTCAACTCTGGATCAAAACAAAACCATGTCTTTTTTCAATTGATCATTAAAAAAACAAATGACGATTCAAAACTTTTATTCAAAATCAATGGCGTCTCACTTTTCACAATTCAAATCAAATTTCACCGCAATTCACAAAATCATTCCACTTGAAAATCGCGCCGAAATAATTTTCACAAATTACTCGATTAAAACAAAATGATCATTAAAAAAACAAATGACCACCACTATTTAAAATTACAAAAAAACACAATAGAGCCAATTTTTTATGAAAAATAATCTATTTAAACAAATCGATAAAAGCTTCTAAATTATTATTTTTTTATTGATTCCTTTTTTTCATTTTTCATTTTTAAAGATTCAATTGTATTTAAACATTATGCAAATCAAATGTTGCACAGCAATTTCAAATGAAGATATTGTCCATGATTCCTGCAAGACTTTGTACTAATAATCTTGACGTAGTTGAATCCCAAATCTGGAATATTAAGATTAATTAGAACACTGCTAGAGTCCCGATCGATTGTCATTGAGAAATTGCACCGATAATATTCATTGCATATATATGCATCTGGAAAATTAGTATGCAGAATTAATTTGGAGACAATTATCTTCAATTCTGAACATTATATCGACTCCAAAAGTGAGGTAATTATAGAAATAGTCGGAGTTTCTTGTTAACATTTTCCTCTCTAACTTTTCTCTCTGTAATTTTTGGCAATGAATTTTCATTTTGTCTTTCGTTTTGAAATAAATTCGATTTGGTGGACCGAGAACACTCATGACATTTTACAGAATCTCTAAAATTTGATACTTTTTTTGATTTTAACAATCTTTTCATCCTATGGTTACTCATTCTTTGAAGGGAAGAGTTACCGGCACTAATAGAACTTTCAACACATTCCAGATATAAATCAAGGCTTAGATTTCGATCCATCACCAACTCGCTCAACAAAACATTCCCAAGAAAATATTCCAATGGCATTTCTGCAGGAATTTTTGCTTCACTCATTGAACTACCGTCGTAAATAAATGCTACTGTGGCATTCATATTTTTGAACTCTTCATAAGTTGCAACTTTTTGTTGAACGGTTCGTAATTAAAGGCATATAACCAGGATTGTTGTTGATGGTCTGATCACCCCCCTCATTTTACAATCAAGCAATAATTATTGGACTAATTAATGATTTCACGATCGTCAATATAATTTACAGTTTAATTGAAAATCAAGGCGTTATTCATTTTTTAACGGGATTTTAACAGTTTAACCGTCATTTTGGATTTATTTGAAATTGAATAGGCTTTATTTCTAATTTAACATCTAATTTCTATAGCAAGTGTTATATATTTTTGTACTTATTCTGTTTACAAATTAGTCACATATTTCATACATCTGTTGGATATAAAACATTATACATGATGCAAAACAAAAACATCAAATCAATTAATGACTCAAGTCTGTCGGCGCTATTTCGGACCTCCGAAATTCGTTTTCTCAATTTTAAATAATTATCTGATCGATTAAACAAAAACATTTTCCTTTATTATTTCAAAATAAAAATGAGTTGAATATTTGTCGAAATAAATTCTATTTTTTCAATTTTTTTACAGCAAAACAAACATCTTTTCGACATCAATAAAAATATATATATATATATATATATATATATAAAATATCTTATCTTCGTAGATTTCTTTTAACAACATTAGATTTGAATTTTGCTACATCAAAACCTTTTAATTAATATAAACAAAAAACAAGAATATAAAAGTCGCAAATAACAGACACAAAAAACTTGAATGAGCCAATCATAATAGGCCACGTAACACACATTTTATAGTTTAAACCACTACAATGTGGTATTTTAATTTTTACTATATTTTTATTTAATTAATTTGGCAGCGACCTTTTTTATTTTAATTTTTTAACTTTTTTTACAATTATTTTTTATTTAACAATAGACATTTTGTTATTATTTCTTATAATTAAGTCTCAAAGAACCAGAGTTCCAACTACCAACAAAAAACATAATGATACTTTGAAAAAGTAAACAACGGTATCCAGACAATTGGCCTCAAAAAATTGCTCCCCAAAAATTCCTCCCTATAAAAATTGCTCCTCTCATCGTTGCTCCTTATTGAAATTGCTCCCTAAAAAACTACTCCATGAAAAATAGGGTTAGGGTTAAGGTTAGCGTTTAGGTTATGGATTAGGTTAGGATTAGGTTAGGATTACTGGGTTTGCGTTTGGATTTTGGTTAGGGTTAGTGTTTAGGTTAAGGTTTAGAGTTAGGGTTTGGTTTATGGGGTAAAGGTTTTAGTTAAACCTAACGTGACAAGATCGTTTCATAAAAACTGTACTATGTTTCGTACATCAATATTATACGTGCAGTTATTTTTTGCTAATAAAATTCACCCTCGAGCAATTCGTCAAGGAGAAATTACTTTGGAGAGATATTGCAACCGAAGCAATTTTTTGGAGTGCAATTTTTGTGGAACAATTGTACGGGGATCAATTTTTGAGAGCAATTTTATGTAAATCATAAACAATGGTATTACAGATCTTCTTCGTCATTGATAAATGAAGAAACAATTTCTGGATAAAGATAACAAAAAGAAACGTAAAGAATTATAAATACAAAATCAGTATAAAGAAGAGATTCAATTAATTTTCATTTTTCATGAATATGCTTTATATGTTGATTCCTCTTCTCTATGAATTCGCTCTAACTTATTTGAAGATATTTCTCTAGAAGTGATACATCAATTATTTGCGTACAATTCACAATTATCATTCTCAAAAAAGTCTCCGTGAATCCTAGGTATAATTGATAAAATTTAAGTCACTGATAGAAGATCATTTTCAAATAAATTTTCTTCAAGAGCACTTGTGGGAAGAGAATTTCCAACCGACATATACAGCATTCTCCGAACCATTTCGAGGCCCACAGCCCTATTTTTTAGGTGGAACAGTCTTTGTAAAATTATCGTAAAACAATACACCTAACACCAGAGGTTAATTATCAATAAAATATAAACCTATAAAGCTGTAAACATTTTTTTTGTAAACCCAGATAAGATGGGTGTAAGAATTTTTTAAAAAGTTCCAAAAAATCTTTCAATCCATTATAAAATCTGGAATTTTATTTTAACTAACCTCAAGCGTGACATTGTCTTTTTTGGTCATTTTGAAACAGATATTTGTTAAATAAAAAGTAAATGTTTTTTTAATATAAACAAATAGACGCCATTTAAAAATATATTTTAGGATAATATATTTCGACGGTTTAACCGTCATCATCAGATCACTGATTATATTCTTTTTATTGCTTTTATATAAGAAATGAATGATTATGTAATCACTTGTGTAAGTCTAGTAGAAAACTCTTAACAAATTAGTTGAGAGTGCTGTTTGAACATTGATTTTTGGATCACATGATCTTATCAACAATGCTTCACATGACACTCTGTCCCAATAATTTTTAAAATACTTGCACAAAATCTTAAAATCATTTATGCTCATATTACATTTACACGTTTTTTGTTGCTCCGCAATATTAGTCTTTCCCCCTTTTTATTTTTATATATATTTTTTAATATATTCGATTATTTAATTCTGTGCTAAAATAATGTTTCTATTAATACTGTCTACTGAAAATAATATACGTAGATATTTAACACGCAGAATATTGAACACAATATATTTCTTTTATATGTAGATGATGTACTATTTGGTCAACATTGTTGATAAATCTAAGCACATTCAAAAGATGATAATCTAATATTTCTTCAGACATTACAGTGACTATAAACGCAATCGAGAGCTAAAGTGGTATCAGATGTTAGGTTCAGTGGATTTGGAAGTTGAATTAAATAATAAAATTTTAAAAATGGAAGTATCTCCGTTACAAGCTGCAATTATTTATTGCTTTTCTGAAAAATCGCGTTGGTTATTATCTCTATTGGCTCAAGTATTATCATAGAATTCTTATTTAACTGAATTAATATCGTAACTAGAATCTCCAACTTAATTTATCTGTAGTAAGACGAGCCATTAATTTTTGGGTAAAGAAGGAATTTTTGAAGCCTGTTAAAGAACCTGGAATCAGTGAAACATATGAGATTTTGGACAATTGTGAAACTGAAATGATTGATGATAAGAAAAAAATGATAGATATTGATGTATATGGAGATTCTGATGACGAGTACGGGGAAATGAACTCCAAGAATGAGATGTATCAAGTAGTGATTGATTCTTAGTAAACTTTAATTTTAATACCCTATGTATATATATTAAAGAATTTTTTAATCAATTAAAGTTTAAAAACATTTCTTGTATATATTTTTAATGCTCAGTCCTTACTAGTCTGTTTGAACTCAGGCAAGAAATAAAAGTTTTTTTTGAAGATCATCCTTTTCAACTTTCTACTTAATTGTGCGATGAAAAATGGCTCCAGGCTCTATCATATTTAGCAGATATTTTTTTACAAATTAATAACTTAAATTTAATTCTTCAACATACATCGATAAATACAGTGCGTTCAAAAAGTAACTGTGCACCTGCAATTTCAAAACAAGAACGATATCCTGTGTTCTAAAAATCAATAACAAAATATTTTGAATAGTCAATTTTATGTGAAGAAC
>MQRK01237712.1:12308-23034 GCA_001938485.1 Girardia tigrina | reverse complement strand
CATTTAAATAATTTTCACTTCTCATGGTGGTGTTTGGAGGCAAGAACCACAAATTTCCTAATGTGTAGAAAATGTGAAAGTCAACAGACTTTTGTCCACAGCTGTATATATATATATATATTCGTCATTTACTTTATATAATGAACATAAAAGTATTTATTATATATTATTATTTACAAAGTATAGATATTAAAGTTTTTGGCTATGTGTCATTTATATATGATATTATAGACCGTAAAATCTACTGTGCAAATTCCAAAGAGAAAATACTTTCACAGCACTCATTTGGTAACAAAGATTCCCAGAAATTTTAAGGCCGAATCCGGATTTGATACTTCACTACAGTATAATCGCACTTTAGATATAATTCCTATTGTTCCAGTTGAAGAAAAGTCAAACGAATGGTATCGGAATGAAATTCGAAAACAACTCATTCTAGAGGTATATATTTTCCATACAGATGGTGAATAATTAATTTAAATTTTCACAGAATCCAGAATTTTTACCAATTGATTTAACATTGAAAATCCCGATTCCACCAAGTTTCATAGAGCCGTTTCAAAATATAGTTTGTAATGAAGGATGTCAAGCAGTACTAGAAGGAATATTAGAAACTGAATCTCAGCCAACAATAAAATGGTATAAAAATGGTGCAGAAATCAATCAAAGTCCAGATTTCATTTTGAGTTACAAAAATAATAGAGTTTCGCTCTCAATTCCAGAAGTATTACTTTTTTTTCAAATTTATAAAAAGCTTTGAAAATCAAACTTTAAGACTACTCCTAAAGACAGTGGATTATACAAATGCTTTGTTAAAACTGTGTCTGGAGTAACAGAAAACTATGCGACAATAACTGTTAAAACAATTTTCATGGCTCCTAAATTTATATTCGGATTACAAAGTCAAAACATCATAGAAGGAATAGATTTGAAATTATCAGTGAAAGTTCAAGGCTTACCAGAGCCAAACATCAAATGGTAAATTTTCGAATATGTAACTATAATTAATTAATATTAATTTGTACTTTATATCGTATTTTTATAATACTTTGATAAAGAATCATAGAAATCACCATTTTCGTTTGAGAATTACAGAATGGAATCAATTGAATTTAAATATATAAAATTACTTACATGAAAAAATAGTTCGTAAGTCAATATGTTGTAAACATTTTTGCGAAAAGACAACTGTTATCAATCGGTTACTGTTTTCAAATTTTATTGGTTCCGCGCGCATAATACAACCGTAAATACGAATTGTCAGTTTAATATAATTTCAATTCGGGATTATATTTTCACATTTAAGTCTAGAATTATATCATTGAACATGATAACTTTTTATCGAGTAAAATGGTTTATCTATTTAACTAAATAATGATCCAATAAACTATTTTTATGAGAAATGTAAATCACATTATTAAGAACACCAACATGGGTTTTCTAACTTTTATTTTCAATACAATTAGAATTGTCTTTTGGACAACTCTCATCAAAGCTTTCATAATTCGACATCGTTCTAAATTGATAAATTTTAGTTAATGTTTTTTAATAAACAATTATTCGAACAAATTTTTCATTATTTTCAAAAAAAAGTTCTAATTTTGTAATTTTAATAATAATTTTATTTACATATTAATTTTATTTAAAAATGATTTTATGTAAAGAAAGAACATTTACTTAATTAAAATCTTACTTATAAGCTATTTACTTTATTTAAATTTTTAATATTAAAATTTGAAACGATTTGATATTTTTAAAGTTTTTTTTAAATATCTTATATTATAATTTAAATGCAAATCATACTCGAATAATTATTCCTCGCCAACATCCAAAATATCAATTTTCCATCTGGGTGGGAGAAACACATTTCCAAATACTAAACTCAACATACCAAATATAAAATATTCCTCACACACATAAAAGTGTTTTTAATAGATTTATATAATAGGATATACGATGTGATAATTATTACTACTAAGTTTAAAAAAACATTGTTATTTTGTAAAAAAAGAGCAAATTATAAGAGAAATCCACAATTTTCTAAATAAAACTCGTCATTTCTTTTTTTTTCAGAAGTTTTAATACTTCATAGTTTTAAATGATTGAAACATCCTTACATCCAAAGGAAATAAGTAAAAAAGCGCATTGTAATGAGTTCGAAATTAATCCGACTATGAAGGAACCTCATCAGAACTTGCGACAATTGTAATGGCGTATTATACATGTATGATGTTTCTATAATTCAAATTCAAAAGATGATGTGGAAATTACTGTTTTATTTACTTGGAGAAATAAAGGGTCAATATAAGTCTAAGGGAATTTATTATTTCTTATAATCTTTTTAATTTTTCAGGTATAAAAATGGAAATGTAATCACAAGTTCACCTAACTTTCAGTTAATTGTGGAAAATGAAAATGTATTTTCCCTGTTAATAAAAAATATCAAACAAGAAGACGAAGGTGAATATTTTGTATCTGCTAAAAATAAAGTTGGTGAAGCTTTTACAATGGGAAAAATAAAAGTCCAAAGTAAGTCCACTTAATAAAGGGTGTCAAATTAATGAAAATAAACTAGAAATCGAACCCGAAGCAGCTCCAAAAGAAACGCGAAAAGTAAATGACGTCCAGATGGCTATTTTTGCACCTAAAAACGAAATGGATATCAATAAAAGACTTCCACAATCAACTAAATTATTTTCACCTTCTCGAAAAGCAGAGCTACCTCCAATTTTAAAAACAGTTGATAAAATAATGCCACCCGAATTTATTAAGGTTTATTATTAACAATTTAACCATATTCAAATATTTTTATTTAAGAATTTGGAACCTGTAAAGGCAAAGGAAGGTCAAACATCGATTTTCGTTGTCGAATTTAAAAGTCCACCTCAACCGAAAGTATTTTGGTTCAGAGAAGGAATTCAACTTGAAAATACTCCTGATTATCAAATTTCTACAAAAGTTGGAGTGAGTCAATTGTTGATTTCAGAAGTATTTTCGGACGACGCTGGGAAATATACTTGTCGGCTAGAAAACGCGGCGGGATGTGCAGAATCAGTCGCAGATCTTACAGTAAAAATCGGAAGTAAATGATTTTCTTTTGCCTATAATTATCAACTTTTGACATTAGAAAAACCGAGCAAATTGACTGCACCAACATTTGAGAAGCTTCCCGATAAATATATTACCGTTTTTGAAGGACAGCCATCAAAAATCAACTGTGTAATCAAACCAAATACAATACCGGAAATTAAAATCTATCAAAATGGTTTGTTTTTCTTATATATATATATATATATATATATATATATAAATTAAGTACAATAAAAAAATTATTGGTAAAAAATATTATCCAAATGAAAATCAGAAGTTCAATGATACATTTCATGATAAAGTTTATTACATTCTTTATTTGTTTTTATTGAGCTCTTCAATAGTAAGTTCGGTCAGGTTGTGATGCTTGGTCGAGAATCTGCTAGTTTATTAGAGTTTGAAGATTAAAGTCATTTAGTAACTCTCTAAAACTTTTTTCAAATAAATATTTTGTTAATGTTTATGAGAAGAAGTTTTTAAAAAGATTAAATAAAAGTTTACTTTAATCAAGCTGAACTTCGCAATCTATCAGAAATTATGAGAATACCAATATCAAAATACAAGACAGAATAGTTTATGACTATGGACCGCACATTCGTGCATTTTGTGAAAACCTTTTGGCCATCGAAGCTCTTTTCGATGTTGATGCTATGCAAAATTGTTGTCATTTGCTTTAAAATTACTTCAAATGTAGTTCCAGAGTAAATGGTCTCTCATCTCCTTCATTTGATGATACTCGTACATCGTCCTTTACCTTTACCACTATAAAAATTAAAAAAATAAAACAATCTTCTTTTTATATTATACATCATAAATTTTTTATAAGTACCATAAGACACTACAGAGTAAATAAGACATGAATTTATTTTTCTGTTGTCCGATACGTCATAAGTAGGTAGGAAAGGTCCATTTTAGATGGGCTACCTAGGAATATAAATAAGTTTAATTGATTGATTTTATATATTTTATTATTTTTTTTGACAAAAACATTCAAAAACAGCGAAATTGTTCAAAAAAAATGTTCTAAAATTATTATATAAATTAATTTTCTCTATTAATTTAAATATTAAACTAGGAAAAGAAGTCCAGATAGATAATAAAAATTGTTATTTAAATCGGAACGAAAAAACTGGTGAAACGTGTTTCATAATATCTTCGTGTCGTTGGGAAAATACTGGAACTTACAAATTAACAGCAGAAAATCCTGTTGGAAAGACACAAGCCACCTGCCAATTGTATATTTTCTTGCTTACTTTTTATGCATAAAGGTTATCTGAAATACTTAACAGATTCGTGAAAAATGTTGATCAAAAGAAAACAGTGATAAGTGAAATGGAAAGTATGTTCGAGCGCAAAAGATCAGTCAGATCAAGTGCTTCAAGTGATGCTGAAAAAGATATCATGGTAACTTTCAATAATTTCGTTTAATATTCTTTCGTAAAAGATTTTAATATCATTTTAGTGAATTATTATTTAAATTCTTTATAGATTTGTCAAAATCTTGTATGAAAACTTGCGAAAATATTTTGGTTGTTACAAATTGTTGTACAATAGTTTAAAATTTAATTTACCTAATTTTTAAAACACAGGAGATTTGTAAGAAGTCATTAGTAGTCACATCTTCACTGAAGTGCTCCAAATCTAAATTAGAGGCCTGATCGGGGGCTAGTATAACAGTTTAGAAAATATTTATAAATAATAGTCAAAAGACCATAATTCAAATATAAATACAAAATACAAAAATTCGATCAATCGTATTTTGGTTTATATCTATTTTAAACTAGTAAGACTAAGTCTAAAAAAATCGATTGATCTTAAAAATTAATTCCGTTTTAAGTACAAAGTTTTTAAAATTTCATTTCGACCTCTAAGGATTAATATACAGTAAAACCTCTATAAAGTTCCCTCTTTATAAGATGTAATTCTCTATAAGGAACAATATTTTTTAATGTATATATACATAATATACATAAATGTAATGAAGTGGAATTCCCGGTAACTGGAAGGCTGATTAAGGCAACGGCGTTGAAATATTCTATTTATAGAGGTAGTTTTCTCGGTCCAAAATAACTTCTTATAAAGAGGTTTTACTTTAAGTATGTTATCTATACTAATCAAAGGAAAAGCAATGACGGATTGACTCATCACTAATTCATCAACTTTCCTTGTAGATAGAAAACTGATATTTCACAGGTTTATTCTTACTTACAAAGTAAAGCAGGTTTCATTTCAAAACTTTAATCGGAACGCTCATAACGGGCCTAGCAACATTCACCATATTGTCATGGAAACCAAGTGGTTCATCTTAGAGATAAACCACAGCAATGAGATAAGAACATCACCAAAATGATTAAGGTATGAGCATTAATTTGGCAACGGTCTCGTTTCTATGACAATACACTATATCAAATGTAAATTATTTTTGTCTTTTCGATATAGATTCCAAGAAAAGACACAGACACGAATTTCGTACCAAAAACACCGTTGCAAGTCTTCATTCTAGCATCAGATCGAACTCACTGTAATACATCGTTGTCAAGATGTATAAAAAAGGACAGTTGTCAAACAATAACCCCGGTTCCCGTTGCCAACAAAATTTAAATCCGGATGTCATTTGACTCGTTTAAAAGGAGACAATAGCATCGACGTATTGTTTTTAAATAAAATGTTTTATTAAAAAAATACCAATTGAATGAAACCAAAAAGAAGAGCACAAACGAAAAACTTTTTGCCTACGTATTTTTGAACAGTTATAAAAAGCAATCATTCAGACCAAGAGAACAGATAAACTATTTTCATTAAAATCGGTACACTTATGTTGAACAAACATAAATTATTTTCATATAAAACTTAAAGAAGTCAGAAATTTAATTTTAATCCAAAAAAGGAAATGAAATAATCTCAAGTTTAAAATATTTATTTGTAGTAAGTTCACAAAAATAGGAAGTGAAGCGATTTATGGAGAAAGGAAATAAATAGTAAAAGCAAATTATCAGAAAAATCAGTTGATAAAAAATGATACCTGTATAGAGAAAATTTAGAAAATTTATCTACCATCCATTAGTAACTAAGAAGTTAAAAACAACAGAAGTTTTCAAAGCGATGGTTTTGATTATCTTTCCATTTAATGGAATCGATGAAGATCTTAGGCAATTATAAACTTCCAAGACCAAACCATTAAGCTCTTTATATTTATTAAATGGATTTTCTTTCATAGTTTCTTCCGATTTTTGTTTGTCACATTTTCATTCATCCCAAATGTTAAGAATATTGTCTTTCTTCTTTTTAATTCTAAAAATGGCACCTTTACTTGTAGCAAATTTTTCAATTAATTTTCTCTGTGTTGTTTTTCCATCCTTCAAACATTTCGCAATTTCAAATTTTTCGCTTGATGTTAGTTTTTTCGTCATTGGGGATAATTTTTTTTTACAAAATTTAATATAAAATTAACTTACAATCAAATGATCATTATATATAATACAAGCTTTTAATCGTTAATTGATTTTTTATTTTATTATGCTCTTCATTTTTTGTTATCAAGTTGTCGTTTTAATAAACCATGTCTATCCAACTGTTAGAATACACAGGTTGACTTTACCTTTGTTGTTTTCTTTGTCTTGTGTTTCCAAACTTAATGCTTTTTCTTTATAAATTACCACACACTTCCAACATTAATCCGATAATAAAATTCGGCCCCCTTTGTCTTTAGTTACTTTCGAATTAACTTTTTGAATAAATTTCTTATCACCAAGTTAGAAATATTTTTGTAATAATATTCAATTAATAACGATTTGAACTTCTGTTAGTTGGCATAATGTTTAACGAAAGCACCAGTTAAAAAAATAAACAGTTAATTAATAGAATACTAAAAGTTTATTCATTATTTTTTAAAAAAAACGTTGTAATATTTTAAATTTGGGGAAATTTTGATACTTATTTCAGACCAAGATTAAATATTATTTTTAGGTTAAAAAATATGCCCCAAAAAACGAAACATAATTGTACTTTTGGAATAAAAACACAATATAAATAATATGTAATAGTGTGATTATCTTAAAACTTGCCCCAAAACCAAAATTTCCCTAGAAATCAAGGTTCCCCACCACAAAGAATGCTCCGGAAACGAGGGTTGACTGTATTATTAATATAATTATTTCATTTTAACATTCTTTAGATTCGTATAAATATCTATTTTGAAGCTAGATTTTAAATTCTTTCATTTATTTTTAAATAATTTAGGTTAATAAAATTTGATAATTATTCGCATCGTACAAGATACATTGTCATTATTAGAATGAGTAGGCGAAATGAAATAGAATGAATCATAAATGATTCATAAATTATTGTGGTAATTGTCTACCAAAAATCCTAGAGGGAACCATTATAATATATTAGGATGCTGTAGATGAAGCAGTTTTTTTAATTTATTAATTCAAATATAATTTATGGATTTTTATTCCAATCCTCAATGCATGTCTACGAGTAATTATCCCCAAAATGGAGACTTTTTTAAACATTAATGTTTCGTACAATTTACTTCAGTGTGTTACAAATCAAAATGTGATAAAATATTTCGCTTGTTTACTTAAAAACATTTTACCACCTAACAGAGACTTTATTAACAGCCGAATGATTATTATTTCACACGTTTCCTGTCCGCTGACGCACATATGGCTTAGGAAACTTACGTTTAGAAAGCACTTAAAAATTCCTGAGTCATATATGTGCGAAGGAACACATACAATTCGAATGGCGAATATTTCTACTACTCTTGAAAAAAATTTTAAATTTCAGAGTTTTATTTGAAACTATTTCAATGGTTCGTTATTTCTATTTAAAAATCACCACAAGTAACATTTGAAAGTTTCAGAAAACAAATAAAGATAAAGTAATATAAAACAAATAATTACCATATAAATAGTTCTAGGACAAAGCATCACACGGACAAAATATCAATAGGACAAAATATTACATTTGCCAAGCATTACAGATGAAATTATTTCAATATATTTTAAAAATTTTAAATCTAAATTGTAATTGTGAGGAATGTTTGGATTGTCTCTCCTACCCAGATGTTTGATTAACATTTTAATTCTAATTATCTGAAACTAATTTAATTTAAATTTTTTATTTAAGATGTTTTATTCAATCACTCATTGAAAGATGTAAATAAAATTAGTTATTAAAAAAATAAAACTTATTATTGTTTTAAAATATTCAACAAAAATATTTTGTTTATTTGACCGGTGTTTAAAATTATCGAATAAACACAATTATTTAAATTCAAAAAATTCAATGATGACTCGAATTAGATCAAAGAAATTCCTGCAAGATTTATTCAAATTCCAGTGAGAAAATGTGATTTAAAGGAAAATAATATTTCGAAATTGGATTTCCGAGTTGAAGGATATCCGCCACCGAATATTACGTGGCTCAAAGACGGCGCTGCGCTCGCGCTCAATCCGAGAATCAAGGTGAATAATTTGGGGAATTTTAATTTATCTGTCGCTTTGCTCTCCATCAAGAATGAATTCGCTTTTCTTTACTATAATTTATTTAATTATTTATTATTATTATTTTATTTATAATTACTTTATTATTTTTATTACTTATTATTATTTTATTTTATTATTTATTATTATTATTTATATTTACTTTATTATTTTTTATTATTTATTATTATTTTATTTTATTATTTATTATTATTTTATTGTTTATTGTTTTATGATTATTATGATCTTATTTATTATTTTATTATTTTATTTTTTAATATTAATTTTTATTTAATGTTATTTCATTTTTTTTATTATATATTATCATTTTATTATTTTTGAAAATTGGCAACGAAGTAATTATAGATTTGTTCAATAAAACGAAAGAGTTTTTTTTAATTAGAATGAACTTTAATCTATGATGTATTCTTTATTTTGTTTTATGACTTTTTGCCATCTCTCTGACAACTTGAAAATTCCACGCTCGTAGAAAGTATGATCCTTTTCGGCCAAAAATTGAAATAAGTGAGATTTATAGTGTCATCACGATTGAAAGTTTTACCACGAAGGAAGCTATCCAGGTAACAAAATAAGTTGTAATCCGATGGCGCGAGATCAGTGCTATATGGTGAGTGTAACATACCCAATGTAAATACCCAACCAATATCCATCAATTTTTGCCGAGTGACCAACGATGTATGAGGCCTAACATTATTCTGCTGGAAAATATAATCTTTGGTGAAAAATAACAAAACAATTTATTAATATAATAATTACTAATTTCTTAAACAAATTTTGAGGAACAATTTTCCTAATTACTATACGAACCAGATTTAAACAAAATATAATAAAATATAATTTCAATATTTATGTATTTTAATTTGTATGATTTTAAATCATTATTTTTAATTTAAAATTTTAATTTCGTTCGGTTAATTTTTTATTTCGAAATTATTTCACAATTTAAAATTTTAATTCATTGCTTATATTTGATTCTTAATTTCGTTCTGTTTCGTATAATTTCCAACATAATTTATACTGCACAATTTATAATTTACAATTTATATCTAATAATTTAAAATTTACAATTTACATTCTATAATTTATAATTCACAATTCATAATTTATAATTTACAATTCATAATTTTATGTAACCTTAACTTTTCCCTTTATATTCCATTCTAATTAAATTTCAAACATTTATATTACAATTAATTTTAAATATAATACTAACTATAATATTAATTATATTGTAAATTATTTTACTATATGATTTTAAAATCTATTTTAATAATCTTAATTGTTAATTAATTTACAATATTTTATCGTTGTAATTTTTTTTAAAATTCGAAAATCTAAGAGTTATGTCAATCATCACATTTATCATTGACCAATTGTGGTCATTTCTCCTTAACCGCTACATTAAATTTGTTTAGTTGCCGACAGTATACCTCCGAATTATTGGTTTGGTTTCTTGGAAGTACTTCAAATTACACCGGACCTTTCCAATCCAACCAAATAAACTGCAAAATCTTTTCATGTATATATGCCTTTGAAATGGTTTAGCCGTGTACCATGATTGTTTTCGATTGATGTTGTTGTACACAATCCATATTTCGTCTTCAATGATGATTCATTAAAAAAAATTCGAATTCATTGCGTTGAAGCAATGAATCGCTAGCATTGATACGATTTGTCAGATGAACTTCTATAAAATCATATGAAACCCAAATATCCAGCTCCTTAGCGAGACCGATATGTTTTAAATGCTACTCAATGGCTGTATGTAAAACAGGATCCGGTCAAATGACCGAAATTATTACAAAATTATTTTCATAAATCAAATAATGTTTTTTTTTCATTTAAAATTGAGATTTTTTCCTTTCAAATTAAAAATTTTAATTCCATGTTAAACATTTGACATCTATGCAATCTCTCGTGTAGTTACATGATGATCCGCTTCGACGATTGTTTTGATTTCAACCTCATTAATCTCAACTAGTCGACCTGAACGTTGGTCATCTTTATCAGAAAAATCACCAGAATTGAATTTTTTAAACCAATTTCAGCATTGCCTTTCTTTAAGGTTTTTTTATTACCACGTTTTTCTTAGCTTGGTTTCTTGTCTGTCTGTCTGTTTGTCT
>MQRK01237697.1:3298-13481 GCA_001938485.1 Girardia tigrina | reverse complement strand
GGGGAAAGTTGTCATCTATCCCATTATTGCAACAGGACAACGCACGTCCCCATACAGCGAAGTTGACTTTCAGTATCATGCAACGATAGGGCTGGACACTTTTGCCTCACCCCCATATTCACCGGACCTCGCGCCGAGTGATTATCACCTTTTCTCGGCATTGAAGAAACCCCTTCGAGGACATCATTTCGCGAATTTGGATGAAATGAAAACAGTAGTTAGTGCGTGGATTGCGGAGACATCGCGTATTTCTTCGGTAATGGTATTAGGAAGTTGACACAGAGATGGGAAAAGTGTGTGAAACTGAATGGTGATTATATTGAAAAGTTCGAAAGCGATTCTGATGAGAATTGATCAATTTTGTTAACTGGAATAAACTTTTTGAATTTGGTGTTACTTATCAGTCCGTGAACTTTTGGGACACCACTCGTAGTAACTCAAAAAATGTTTTTTCATATCCATTCTTTATGCTGGCAGAACTCTACTTGGCCAAGAGAATTTTTGTAATCTTTTGTAGAAGAAAAAATTTCATACAAAAATTTTGACAACTCCATTTTGCAATTAAATAGTTACTCAATAAATTGATTATAAAGCATGGAAGGAAAAAACCAAAAATTTTCTATTTAAAACATTTAAAAAATTTGTTGGTAGTCGAAATTAAAAGTGATTTAATAGATAAGCTTCGTGATGAGTGGGCATCCATTGTGCTAGATAGTTGGAACAATAATGTATCCTCCCACAAACATTTAACCATCCTATTATTTTTCTCCAATAAACCCTCAAAACCAGTATTTTTGCTGAGTTTCTTGTTACCTGACAATAGTGTACTGTCTATTTCAACGCGTGTATTTGATGTACTGGAAAAATTTTCAGATATATGGTAGTTACAATGGCGCTCGTATTTCAACAGCTCCCTACCGTGTTGCCCCTGCGATGCGCTGCTCAGATAATCAACCTTATAATTAAAGATTCGTTAAAGCATATTGAAATTATTAAAGTTGGTTTCCAAATACTCCCGAGCCACATTCAGAATGGTATTATAAAGTGCTTTTATGAGACCAGATGGAACAATGTCATTTATCGTTTTATGGATTTGGCGAAATAATCCCGGACACAAGACGGACCATCGAATTCTGCTATACTTGTTAACAATAGTCTCTGATGTACTTAATGTTGCTCAAAAGGACGTTTGTGATTGACTGAGGTTGTACAAAGAGTATTCCAAAGCAGTAGTAAAGACCTCTGAATCCGGTCAGCACAACTTGGCAGTGGTGGTTGAAAATCGCAGACATTTACTATTGATTCCCGTTGTTCATCTTGATACGTGTGAATGAGAAAACGCAGTTTGTTGAAGCTTCTGTAGATAGACTTCACAAGTGGTTGGTCACTCTTTGAGTTCCCAAATTCCATCAATACGTTTGCAAATGCTAATTTCATTCATTTGCATTCTATACCAGTATCCGAGGCAGCAATGGAGAAGTGTTTTCATGTCCACAAATTTATTCATTCTCCTTTGAGAGGAAACATATCAAGTGTGGAAGTTGTGGATAACTTTATTTTTATTCGATATAATCACTCCTTCAAATCTCGCATTCTCTCTCCATCAATTACTGAAGACAGCAGTGAATTTGATTGTCTAAATATTGATAAGGAAAATATTGATTGTCTAAATATTGATAAGGATGATGGCTCAAAGTGAAAACCTTTTTCTTTGTATATTGATTTTGAGATAAAGATTTACATTTAATTATTGTTTGATATGAATGTTTGATTATTATTGAGAAATTTATTGATGAAAGGTGATGAAAAAGGGTTAAATGATAACCAAAACCATCCAAAAACATAAATAATTTCAAAATTAAAATGACAGCATCCCAATGATTTAAAATTCTACCGATGAAAGATGACAAAAAATGTAAAGGTAAAAATCCCGTGAGTTGACGCCCGGCCCGATACAGGTTCCACCCCAGCCGATCATGCATAAGTATGTAATTTTTTAATAATGTTGTGGTGATATCATTCCTTACCACATTCAATAATATTAAACTTCAATGATGTCACATCTCATGACATCACTAGATTTCAAATTCTGGTGATTTTATGTGTCATGACATCACCGAATATACAATTGTAAGGTCAGATGCAATTGAATAAAATGAACCCAGGGCATATTATATAATATTGCCTTAATAATAAAGAGCGAGGATTTCCAAGTTTAATCGGTTATTAAACCCCGATCAATATTTTATTTAATAAACTTTATTTCTCAGTTTGTGTTCTTAACAAATGTGTTTTGAGATTTGTGCTTTTTTATTGTATATAAGATCGTGGCAGAGTAAACATGTTAATATGTTAGTAGTATGTTACTTTTATATCGAGTTCTGTTATCGACTGCTTAATTTAATTAATAAAAATTTGAACTAAAAAACAACAATAAAAGAGTGAATGAATTTAAAAGAAGTTCTGCTTAATAAAATTTAAGACGAACAAATGGAATTGCTCGAAGAGTTTGTTGATTTGTGTCTATTTGAAAGGATGTTTTTTTATCGTGAAAGACTGGTTTGTTCTCATTTCTGTTCTCCAAAATTTTTAAAAATTTGGCACGGCCTGGTAATTTTACTCTCAAGATTATCCGTTCCACTAATGACAGTTTATTTTATCAAATCTTTGACATGAGTGAGGCCCTGGCCACCGGATCGAGCTGTGGAGAACAGCACATCATCAATATGTGGGAAATAGTCTCTCGGCGGGCCGGATCGGCCGGTCTAGTGCCAACTAGAATTCGATATGACCCGACCGGTGCCGGTTCGGTGTACCGCTAAGTAACGTTCACTCTTCTGGTTCGATGCGGCTTCCTGGAACGCATCTCCGTCTCTGTGAACGCCGATATCACTCGATAAGGCGGGTGGTTTGATCGGTTTGTCTACACGCGACCAGAGTGCGTGGTCGGTGAGGTTTTGGGGATTGGCCATGCGTCGACGAATCGCGCAAGTGATCCGGCCGACTTCATCCGTGTACGGATATTTTCACGCGAATTCATGGATAGAAAAATTTTAACTATTTAAAAACAAAACGTACGAGAGACTACATTTATTATTTTTCGAAACATTTACATGAATTTGTGATTTGTTTACATTATTAAAACAGCGATCGTAAATTCACAAAAAATAATTTTTTTCATAATTGTCATTTTGTATTGCCATTCGAATCCCCACAATGAGGAATTCGCATTTTTTACGCCTTGACTGGCTTGAATTTAGAAAGATGTTATTTACGTGTATGTCTCAGTTATGTTTATAAAATTGTTTGGATTGTTTTTCCAACATCTCATTGGGGATTGAAGATCTGTTTTACTGTTGACAGAAAATGCAACATTATAATCATGAGGAGTTGTATTTACAAATATATCGTGATAATTCGCTTTACACATAGAAACTATTATTCAAAGATCACGACACAGACCAAACTCAGTTAATAATCATTTATTTATTAAGAATCTAGTTTGACAATAAATCTCAAAAATAATTATCCTTTTCAGAATCCTAATGACTGGACTACTATGTATAGTACGGATTACAACAATAAACCACCAAGATCAAGTAAATTAATTTTACTTCAAATTATTATTTAAAAATATAAAACAACAAATAGTTAATATTTTTATTAATAGCTATTAAACAAGAAATTTCTATCTGTAATTTAATTTCTCCTTTATAATTCTAATAGACAATAAAGTTAAAACCACAATGCAAAATAAATATATAATTATGAATATTTATACAACGATACTTAAACAACTAATAAATTCAAATAACATTTCAAAAGTTCATTTTTTAGGAATCAGGGAAATTACCAACGACTGTAACAATAATATGACTTTAGGAATACAAGTTTGTTCGCTTGAAATTAAAAAAAATCGAAATTAGTAGCCCAATAAAAAAATGATTTAATTATTTTTTGAATTTTGTATTTGATTTTAAACTATTGAAATTAATGTTATAATTGTTAAGAGAAATGACGCAATTATTACTAAAACATTGATTATCATAAAAATTAGAGTCATCTCCGAGATGACTCTCAGAATATTCTTCAGCATTTGTCATCATTCTAATTATTGTTATTTCTCGATTTTTTGATTAATTATTGTAAAAGAGCTAATTGAAACGGATGTTTCAGTGAACTCTTTTATCGAAATAAATAAATAAATAAATTTATATAAAAAAATAAATATATACATTAGCTGTAAATCCTGGAATTCGGGGACCATGATGTCATAGTGGAAGTCATACATCAAGGCCTGGGATAGATCCAGGATTGACATCCCCACATATATCGGCTTATTAAACTCAAGGGATGTCTTCAGCATGTGTATACTCACAAGGTTTTCAGTGTATATAATAGTACTGTATAAGTTTGACTTGGCAATGAGTTTCTTTGCTTGCTTCCAATCACATACCAGTTCGATGTTGATTCTGTTGCGAATAATCTCCATCGTTTTACCAAAAAAACGATGTTATTATAGAGTTTGAACAGATCTTTCTCAAAGTCGTTCTTGGCATTTGTCCTCAGATTTGTGTTACAGTCAATATATGGCTTAAGCCATTTTGACTGACTAAACTGGAGATCCCGATGTATCTTTCTGGCTACGAGTCCATTCCTTATAGTTTGTTGGAGATTGATGTAGTGGGCTACATATTTTTGTTTATTTTCCAAGTGACAGAGCAGCTTCTTATGTTTTCCATTAGGAGGACATTTGCTCTCAGACAGAAAAGGCAGCTGCTCATGTCTTGTATGGATGAATTTTGGATATTCAACATCGACTTCCAATATGTAGCCTACATTTCCATTAGGGTCCAGTTTTTCTATTGTGATGTCTTCTGGTTGATCCACCCATGTGAAATTGTCATAAGGCAATGGAGCACTCATTGCCCATCCATACAGATTGTTGGCATCCAAGTATGTTATATATGAGGATGCCTTGGATGGATCATAATTATCCATATACTTGTTGTTTGCCTCACCGTACCGAGGACTAGACTGACAGATTCCACCTCGGATTCCTTTCTCCTGCATGATGATCATGTGATAATCTTTCAGGATTTGGAGCCTTATACCTGTATATTTCAGCATTGCTGCCCAACTCATACCTGGTGATGTAAAGAAATGAGCTGGATCTAACTTGTGGCTTTTAATTGTCACATCCCGAAAGCTCTCAAAGACATCCGTAAGAAGTAGCACATCTGTTTGGAGATATACACCACTATATTCCCCAAGTGTTTGTCATTTGAAAGCTTGCCAGACATTTTGTGCATGTTGATAATCAGTATCACTAGTGTCGGTGTCGTTCAGCTTGTTGTAAAATACCTCATTTGCTGGCAATGTTTGTTCATCTAGTGATCTCCATGATGTTATGTAATGATATAGGTATACTCCTTTCCTTTTGACCAAGTCAAATGTATTTGAGAAGAACTTTTTAGTTTCCTTCAGTTTATCTGCTGGAAGGTTCTTGACAAGGCTGTCCAGCGAGGATGACATGAACCTGAAACTATCGATGAATCGGAGTTTAATTCTCCCCACATGCTTGGTAAATGGGATGTATTTCTCTTCGCTGTTTGAATTAACATCTAAATTCCCTTTGATTTTCCCCAGTTCCCTATCCAGCCATATCCACTAAGATTTTGGAATACAACTGGAAGATTTGTAGATGTTTTACATCGCAAATTGCAGTTTTTGCATGCTGCTCCTCGATATTTTCCAGTGAAATGACAATGGTCTTTGACTTTGTAATTGTCATTTGTGAATGGTTTTTCACACAAGTAGCATTGTGTTGCCTTTCTCAATCCACACTTTTCTTGTCATGTCATTATCATATTGAACTTGTGTTGCTGCAACATGTCTTCAATTCTGTGGGCATAACTTGTTGTATCTCAGCAGAGGGTTTTTGGTTTCTTTACCAGCTTTCAACTCGAGAGGTTTAATCGGAATCGATGGGAAATGATATTCAAGCGATTCTATTACTAGTCCAAGTTGAGACTGCAAAATGTCCGAGACTGAATACTTGCCGTGAACGGGAACGGCCAGCGATTTGATCAGTGGCTTCAATGACGTATGGCTCATGAAAAAGCACATATGAAGTTCAATGTCGTATCGAATTGAGATAGCGGTCACGAGTTCCGTGTGACCGTGGAGATCTAACACTCGCTGTGTCAGGTCAGTCGGTAGATAAGTGCGGATTTGATTGTCCAGGAAACCGATCACCCATAATCGATTGTCTAAAGTAATAGGAAGACAACTGATCCCATGATTAAAATGAGGTATTGATGAGTTGTTTAACGTGCTGCAAGACAATTCCATCTGATCCTTTGAAGCATTGTTTGACGTATATTTCATCGACCAAATATTGATTGATTTATCGGTACTAGCAGATATCATTGATATTTTATCGGGACTTAATCAAGAGAAGTTATCGAATCTTGGTGATGTTTAATCGATTGGATTAACGTTCCTTCTTTCAAACTGTGCGCATATATCCATCCATTCTTAAATCCAATAACTGCAAATCGATCACCAGGTAATAATAACCCACAAGGTGCCATCAGTTTTTGTTTTTCGTTAACTCGATTGGCCTTTTTATTCTTATTCTCTGAACACCATTCGACAGTTGAAAACGGTTTGAAGACCGATTTAATCCATAACTTTGCCTCTGATAACGACACTGTAAAAAGACCTTCTCTATCTGACGTGAACTGGCAGTAGATTATGGCAGTTCGATGCTCCAGATCGGTAATATGTTATTTAGTCGTCATCTCTTTACAGTGAGGCCGAGAAAAAATATAGTCACAGTGTTGTTTTTCATTGAACAGAGCAATTCTACTGTTTCATTAGGCTTAGATATGATGCGAGCTGAAACACTTTTACGACCGGATTCAATTTCGATATCTCTCACGTGTTTCAAACGACTTGGTTCCGTGAAAGCCTCATCATTTGTTGATTCATTATTTTTGCTAATTGCTTTTCCGTTTGATACTTTAACGTTTTTAGCAACTGCCGAACGAACAGATTTAATGAGATGACCAATTTCTTTAAATTCTTTTACTTTGAAGAGACAATAACCAGATAAATTTCTGTATATTAAAAACTTTTTTATTTTCAAGAACGCAATATGAAGGTAAAATTTTTTTATTATTTGCTAACTTTTTAAACACTAACCTTAATATTGCTCACAAAACAATTCGCAGAAAAACGGTAATTGATTTTTTTAACATTGCAATTGTGAGAAATATTTCTTTGACACATACTCACCATTCGCCAATTAGATTCGCAATTTCTCACACGCATATACACACATTAACATTTGTTCATTTTCCATTTACTCTCCAATTGGTCAACAACACATACACCCACTTATTTACATAACAGAAACACATGCATGTCACCAATTATTCTCAACACACAAAACACACATTCACAAATCCACCGACGTGATTGGTCCATTCAAATGGACTTTTCACACAAGGGAATGTGAATTTTATTCACGTTAAAAAATTCAAAAAAATATTTCGATTTGTTTTAATCAATTAATTGTTCCGTTACCAAGCGATATAATTGTCAGGAAATAATTTCGTAAAATCAGGAAATAATATCCGATGTGAATGATTTGATTGGCAAAGTGAATTGATATACTCATAATAATTGAAAGCGGCAAACTATCAAATCGGCAACAATCATCACAAAACCATATGAATGTGATGATCTCATATATATACTTATATATATTTTATTTAATTTAATTATTTAATTTAACATTTTTTATTGAATTTAATTAATTTACTTAATTTAATTTACTTTAATTATTTTTTTTCTTATTTAAATTATTGCTTGGGTTCAACTAAAGGGTCAAAGGCAATCGCAGCGCGACCATAACTCTCCATACGTTTCATAAAATGTTCTGCTGCATCTGGCCCTCTGTATAGGAATGGCTCCTTGTCAATACCCAATGCATACATACAGTATGATGATAGCTCATGATACTGGTATACTGTCGTGCTGCTATGTTGCGGCGTCTTTTACAAATCTCAATCCTTTCCTTATGTTTCGATATTTCGGATTTTAATAGGCGCTCAAAGTTCTTGATCCATATAAAATGCCTCTTTTCTCCATCATCTAACAGAAGCAAATCCCGATGATCTTCTAATTCTTCCTTACATACAAGTAAGGGATATAATTTTTCCTTCTCCAATCCAAAGATATTGATTGAGACATTGTTGTGGCTTCCAAATTTATTGACTTCATCCAGGCTTGGCGGGAATCTAATACAACTGAAGTCATATGGGTGCTGCAGATTGTCGTATTTAGATACTCGTGATGCATGATTTTGATCTTCAACAAATTTTGACAATATAGCATACTTGAAGCACATGTTGTCATTATTTTGGACATTGATGCATGCTCCTTTCTTAACTATCGATTCAGGAAGTGGCATGTAGGAGCTGCCTCTCATTGGGGAGTATTTATGAACATGAATTATTGATTGATTAACGGATGCAAGAGTTCATCCACTCATCTTCTCCTTGCTTTCATCGGCTTCCTTTATTATTTTGGCATGTTCTTCCCTGAGCCACTCGAAAATATCATCAAATTCTAACATTGGCCTATTTTTGGTCTTGAAGGCTCCATGCGACAGTTCTTCATCAACATTGGTGAATGTTGCCTCCAATTTAAGGTTGACATTGATAGCCTTGAAATCAACCATGTTCTCTTGTACAATCTCCATGGTTTCATTTTTGGAATATTCCAGAAACTCATGGAGACTTTTAGTCTGACAGCCTAGACAAGCCTTGATAACATATTGGAGTATCTTCTTATTCAATGAAGCTCTATGAATTGGTCTCTGTCTTGAACGTTTTGATGGAATAGTTCAAGCCTGGCTGTCTAGGCTAGCCTGGGCTGTCTGGACTGCCTGACTGGTCTGGTTAGTCTGGACTCCAACATTTGCACGTTTTAATGGAACATTGTTTTGAATTTGAACATTTTTCTGAATTTGAACATTTCGTGCAGTGAGTACTAAATTGGATGATGACTCTTCTTGGACTTCAATGAAAAGTCATACAAACGGTCCTTATGACATTCATAAAATTGAAGATAGTCACCACCACTTGCATTTTGACATACTGGACAAATGTAATATTTACATCTATTGTATGCATGACCATAGTAGCACCGCATTGTATCATGACAATTTTTTGGATTGTGTGAACATTTGCGATACAACATCTGTAAAATGAATATTAGGGAATCTTTGTTTGAATTTTCTCTTGAATTATCTTCGACATATTTTCTTTAAATAAATTCTTTTTCGATTTGGTGAAAGGAACCAGATGTTGTTTATGGTCATTAATTCTTCAAAACTAGTTCTGTACACTGCCTCACAATTTGGACATAAAATATTCTTGTGAATAGAAATTTTACTTGTAGTATTGGGATAAATTTGAATTCTAAAAAAATTAATTTATGTACGGAACGAAAAGAAGCTCACCATTTTCTTAACAAGATTTTGAAATAATGACAGATGTCTGATTATAAATTTAAAATATTGATTAAAATTCACATTTGAAATTCGAATTTGAATTTGCTAGGAAAATTTTTTAATGTTTCTAAGGTAGAATATACACATACTTCATTGAAATCAATATATTTGAATGAAAAATTATGATTTAGTTATTTCTTTTACGACTGAATAATAATTAAAGAAAGGGTTGTGATATAGAAGGCCCATGTATGTTTTAAGTATACTATAAATTTATAAATATTTAGTTTTTATATATATTATTAAAAGTCTGTGTTATGGTTACGGAAATTAGCAAAAAGCTAATTTAGCAAAAGCTAAACTAAATATTATTTTATTTTAAATTAATAATTTTTCCAAAAGAATTATTTTAAATTTTTTACTTATATAAAATTTTATCAAGAAGTGTTCATATGCATTTTCCAAAACCCTAACAATAAAATAAGAAGCAACATGAGTAAACAGTACAATTATAACTTAAAAGCTGAAATTTATGCATAGAATATACACCGCCCTACCAAAAGTCACCGACCACCGGTGTGTTCGCAGTAATGAGAGATTATGAGAATTTTTAAACGAATGATATATTTACAAAAAATAGAATGTATAATATTAATG
>MQRK01237692.1:21929-31931 GCA_001938485.1 Girardia tigrina | reverse complement strand
TCTATCTCCATGTAATATATATATATATATATATATATATATATATATATTATTGAGTCTTGTGAACGCAAGTTTATTATTTCGAAAATATAATTTGATTAAAGCTTTTTTTATACAACTTTTTTTTTCAATAATTGTATAAAAAAGCTTTAATAAAATTATATTTTCGAAATATATATATATATATATATATATATATATACAAAACATTGTATAAAAATTTGATATTCTTTTATTTTCTTTTGAATACTTATGTAAGTAAAAAATATTTTTCTATATTTCATATAAATTAATACATAAATTAAACATAATAAAAATATTATTACACACAATTTATTTATCATAAAATTCTTTTTATTTATATTTAATATCTTTTAAAGTTTTATGCAATTGCTTGAAAAAATTCTTACTTTTCTCTATTTTGGAAGTAAATAATGACTTCCTAAATTCGTTCGACAGCTAAAAAATACTTCTTAAGGTATATGTATGCTGATCTTCCCGAATAAATCGAAAACGATTTGTGGATTGCAAGCTAATTTGGTTTATAAATTCGATTATCACTGATGTAAACATTCGTACATTTGAAAGACGAATCGCCGTCTCAAAACCCGGATTAGTGAGCATTCACACTATGAGAGATAGCTTTGTAAATCATGACACTACAACATATTAATAAACATACAAAATCGACAAAGTAAATCCGTTTAAAATCTTAACATTTTTAATTAAAATTTAAAGAACATTTTGCTATTATTATCCAATAATATCTTAAATTAAATAGAAAAATAAATAATTTTTCCATTTTAAAATAACTTTATAAAAAAGTAATTTACAAATATAATTGCTGATGTTGGAAGAAGAATTTCCGAAATGTACAATAATCAATTTCTTAAAAAAGCTTTAATAAAATTATTTTTCATAAATATTAGATTAGATTTCAGAAGACTCAGTATTATATACATAATGTATACATATGTATATATATATATATATATATCTATATATAACTTTTATCAATATTTATGAATTTCCTTTATAAAAATTAAACTATGTACAAATATGAACATCAATAATAATAAAATTTATTTATTAAAATTAAGTTATATATTTATACTTCAAATGAATATTTGTCGAATTGTAAAGGATATTTATTTAATATCGATACTATAGGATTTTTAATGGCAGCAATCAAAATGTTTATATACTGGTATTCAATAAAGACTGGCGGCAATATGGCGGTCTAGAGATATCCTGTAACCCTTTCGTTAGGACCATGAATGTTGATTACTAAAATTTGATGCGTGAATGTCAGTTTATTAAGAAAGGGAGTTAAGATTTTTGGTATATGTAGTGTTAGAGTTGTCAAGGAGGGTCATTAGAGATAAAAGAAGACTGGATAACTTAAGGGTTATTCACTTGAACGTACTGTCTTGTTAGATTGTGTGAAAGAAGAAGTCATTGGCATTTTCTCAATGTCTTTTAGATTATTTTATTATAATTGTTAAAGACAGAGATAAAAATAGCAATTTTCTTTGTAAAAAATAATATAATATTATTAGAAAATTAAGATGAATAAATACAGAGAAAAAAATTTAAATTGTTAAGTATTACATTATTTAGACATAATTCCTAATAATATATAAATCTTTTTTCCCTTGTGTATTTAAGTTTTGAAACAGATTCATAGGGAGAGTTTCCCTAATCCTTCACGTCTGATTCAAACTTACTTGAAAGTTATATGATGGATCACTGAAACTCGATATATTTTATCTTGATCGACTTGTTCACATTTTCCTCTCTCCCTCTCTCTTAAATCTCACCGTTTCGTCCATTTGTCTGAGGAATGAACGAGTTTGAATAACGAAGAATATAGGAAAATTGTTTCGGTAAAAAAAAGGTAGAGAAAATATTAAAAAAGTCTAATAATACTAAAGAATCTTTTTAGAGAGGATATACCTTCCTTTTTGTACTTGATTAGTCATATGGTTAAATTTGACAAATATTTAATTATTAGATTTAGTTGGTCTTCTATAATAAAAGATTTAATTTACACTTTTCATTATGTTTTTAACAAATTTGAGTTTATTAGCTTAAATCCCTTTTTTTGAAGATTTTTGGACTGATGATAACGGATTTCACTCTTGAACTACTAGACTCCCTAAAAATAGAATGATCTGTGAAGGTTAGCTTCTATTAGGTTGTAAAGTATGAAATTTTTAGGCATGATTACAATAAATTCACCTTGTTATGATTTGACAATCATTTAAAATTTTAACAAATAAACGCCATTTAAAAATATATTTTTTGATAATATATTTTGACGGTTTAACCGTCATCATCAGTGTTAAGAGAACTTACACATTTGACAGAACTTTTATTACATTCACAATTTTTATCATCTTTATGATGATCAACAGTAATGCTTTCACTTAGATCCATCAATCAATTTTCAATATCTCCCATTATAATCTGAACTATACTTGATAAGATTATTTTATTTAAAAATATTTAATTTAAATTTGATTGGCTGAAATAAAATATTTTTTTAGTCATTTTTAAACATTAATTTGATTTTAATTATTTAAAAATTTACAAAAATAAAATCATTAAAATTATTTAAAAGCTGCAATAATAAAAACTAAAAAATTTGAATATAAAATCTAAATTTAAATAAATTAGTTTCAGATTATAAAAAATTAAATATTGATAATCCATCTGGTTAGGAGAGGCACAATCCCAAATCAACATACAACATTTGAACATGCAAAAACTACACAAAAACATACACACACCAAATATTCCTCACAATCAGATCACTGATTATGTTCTTTTTTATTGCTTTTATATAAGAAATGAATGATTATGTAATCACTAACGTAAGTCTAATCGATAACTCTTAACAAATTAGTTGAGTTTGCTGTTTGAACATTAATTTTTTATCACATGATCTTATCAACAATGCTTCACATGAAAGTCAATCCCAATAATTTTTAAAATGCTTGCACAAAATCTTAAAATCCTTTATGCTCATATTACAGTTACAAGTTTTTTTATACTCAGTAACATTACTCTTTCCCCTTCTTTGACTGTGTTGATGGACTCGTTTGCAGAGATGACAAGCAGTCTCTCAAATGTATGTGGTATTGCATCCATTACATGTGTATTGATAAACAATATCCGAACACAAACCTAAAGGAGTATGGGATTTATTGTAAAACATATTCTCAACTTTAAATGATTAAGATATGATTTTTAAATTTAAAATATTATTTGTTAATTTCAATATCGAATTCTTTAGGTTTTAAAACCCTCGGAGTAAGATAAGCTTAAAGTATACTCAGGTGTAAATCAGTTTTCAATGTTTAAACTATTAATTTTTTCATTATTATTTATTCTTTTTCAATTATTTTATCTACAGTCTCACGAGTGAGTCTGTCTATGATGGACTTAGAGTAGCCGTTATTATTCAATAACTTACTCAATGTATCAATACTTTTAATAGATTTTGAAAACGTAGAAGAAAGAGACCAAGAGCGATATTACAAACCTTTGATCATATTCATTTTATATTTAAACTCACAAAAACTGTTTATAGAGGTGTTCAAACCAGTATCAGTTTTCTTTCCATATATTTCAGTTTCATAATGATCATTTTTCTTTTCAATTAACAAGTCAAGGAATGGTAATTTTCCGTTTATTTCCTGTTCCATTGTCAAGATTATATTTGGATGAATCGAATTTATGTAATCTAGAAAAGAAAAAACATGTTCTCGAGATTCAAAAACTAGAAGGATATTATCCACATATCTCTTATAAAGTAATGGTTTTTTCCCAAAAACAATTCTATTTTTTCCTCAATTGAAGAAAGAAATATAGAGACTAACGTTGGAGCCAATGATGAACCCATTGCAACCCTGCTATTTGTTTGTACCATTGACCATTAAATAGAAAATGGTCATTGTAAGTAGCAAATGTTAAGAGTTTTCGAAAAGCGACTTCATCTAAATCAGAATTGTCTAGATTATTCTCTTACGCCAAAGTTCACAACATAATTCGATGGTTTACTGTAACGGAACGTTAGTAAACAGACTCGATACTTCAAAAGAAACCATAAAATCGTTTTCGGTTCGTATTTCAAAATTAGCAATAGGGTTCCACGCTTAAGAACTTTTCAGTTAAAGACCAGTATAAAATAAAGCAACAGTTTCTAAAATTAACATAAAATATCTGTCTCCTGCAGCCGTGGTATACGTTTGGAGGGTGAATATCGGATAAAAAATATACTTCTGTTAAACTAATATAAAACAATAATCTTGCTTTTTTTGTTTTTAGTATGAAGAGGATTTTAGTGTAGCAATCTTGATATTCATAATAGAAGAAGAATGTACCAGTTCAATAGCACATTCAACTCCTAGCTAAAGGACCTGACGACTCAATTAAAAGGAACTGGAAAAGTCAGTAAAAATTCAATAATAAATTATTACCATGAAAATTGAGTGCACTAAACTCATTTTTTTATAAACCACAAAAAAAATTAATTATATTTACAATCTAATAGTAATCGAATTTTACCATCAATTTTCAAGGAACTTTCATTTTAACACTTGGGGAAAAATCAAATTAAAGCGGGAATAATTAAATTTTGATTCATTCTAAAAACGCTAAATAATTTTTATTCGTATCCCAATATTCAGTTATTCCATCGTTCAACGGCTGTTTGAGACTGTTCTCGAATGACTAACTCAAAATATTAATGAATTTTTAATTAATAATTTTTAATTTACGCAAAATTTTTTATAAGTAAAATCATAATAAGATAAGTTTTCGGTTATGGACACAAATAGCTGGTTGGGATCTATAAAGTGTTTCACAACCTTTTTTTTAAGTATGGACCCCAAAATTCATGAAAAACTTCAAGGACCACCTGATAACAACATTGTTAATTCAAAATTTGATAGACATGAAACTTGAAAACCTGCCACGGACGACCAAAATTTTGATTTGGACCCAAGGTGGTCAACCTGGACTACGTCGCGATTCACTAATAAGAACTAAAAGCTATTATTCTCTAAATAAAATTTAAATATTATTTTTATTTATATTTTGTATTTGTATTAATTTGATTGCAATTTGAATATTTTCTAATGTACCATTTGAATTTATTAAGAAATAAATGTAACGATGAATGAACGTTTCAGTTAAAAAATTCTTACAAAAAGGATCATAATCAAGGATAAAAGATTTAATATAAATATATGTTTTTGTAATAACGAGTTTAAATTTTCGTTAAAAAAAAAGAAAAGATTAAATAAAAATAATAATTTAATAAAATCAATTAAAATTATTATTTCAAAAAAATATTTTAATTTAAAATATTATTTAACAAATTAAAAACTACATTAGTTTATCTATATTGTAAGGAATATTCTTGTCTGAAGTAAATAACATTAATAATTTACATTACTACTTTACTTTAAACTCAGAATTAATGAATAAAAATTCGTTAGCACAAGAATAAATTATAATTCCAAACGTGAAAATATAACAACAATAATTTAATCAGTAGAAAGATGAGATCTTAAAGAAAATGAATCCAATACTGGATCAAAGTGTTGGACGAAATGAGAGTCAAACTAAATAAAAAAACTATTTTTATCAGTTATGATTATATCTCATTTCAAGTCAAATAATTGAGGTAGATAGTCATAATAATAATAATCAGTTGAAATAACAATAATAATTAACTTTCCGTTAATTGATAATTAAATATGACAACAATGTTCAACAACAAATGTATGACAATGTTCACCAATAGTAATTTTCATTATTTGATGATTGAATAGGACAATAGTGATATATGGAGAGCGGTATTAATTTTCTTTGATTGATTACCAAAATTATCAACAGTTGACTGTGAATAGGAGAATAATAATTCATAATTAGAATAGTCAGAAAATAACAGCCGACTATTTAACATATCAAATTATAAATGTATATAATTTATAACCGCTTAGTGATCTATCGATTTTATTTTTATTCAAATTTTAAATTATAATTATATTAATAACATGTCATATATAAGGGAAGGGCGAAAATAACCCGTCTTTTATTCTTTTACTTCTGTCTTTTCGAATATATAATAACTTCAGTTACTTCTTCTTTATGAATAGAGTTGATGCTTTGATAGGGTATCTTATATATCTTCTAAAGTGTAAAATTATTACAGTCGTGAGACACAAATCCAATCATTCTTGGAAATCACTACCTAAACATAAACATATAGTATCTCATCTGGTCAAAAAGAAAGGGGTGTAAGAAATGCACATTACTTTTATTATCACAGTGAAAATTTGGCTAGTAAAAAAAATGTAATTTGTAATTTTATTTTCGTAGGAATTTGAGAATTTTTTCTGACATGAATTATTTTATAATTTGAAGATTTGTGGCTAGAATTTTAATTTAAGTTGTTGACTAAAGAGTTCATGTTCGAACGAAACTTGGAGCATTTGTTTTTCGTGAAAGAATTTTTGATTAATTAGTATTTTGTGAAAAAGCTTTGTTAGATAAACCAAATTTGTAACGAGTTTCGGGAGGAAATACAAAATTAAATTGTCGATGGATATTTATCTAAACGATGATGAATTGCTAAAATGGAAAGGCTGATTCATTTTATATTAGTAATTTAAGTGGGTATAATTTGTAACTGTGTTTTATCAGCGAAATAAAACAGGAAAATATTAAAATCTTAAAAGAAGCCTTTGTTGACAGTGGATGAATTTTGGGGGATGCAAGAGATCTAGATTTTCAATTAATGTTTGATTCAATTCCAGAACGTTATAGCAAGTCCATGATGAGTTGAAGTATAACTGTCATATTAATTTTAAATTTAAAACACCGCTATCCGATGACACTATAATCTCGTTCGGCACTCGTTAAGTGGCTGTTTTTTGGATTTCAAGGCTAAGCACGGTGAGTATAGGTTTAATTTTCAATAAAATTTTAAAGTGCTTTGACGCAAAATAATTACAAAATTTAATTGCATATATTGATACTTGTTTTCTAATATATTATTGTGACGCTCTGAAAATTTTGTTGCAAATACTGTATTTAACTTATGTGAATTGTAAAAAAAACATTTAATCGAAAATTAAAAGTAGATTGTAAAAATTACATGGGGATTGTAAAAAAACACTTTATCGGTAATTAAATGTAAATTGTAAAAGATTGCATGATAAGTCAAAAATACAATTTTTTAATTGTTAAAAAAGATGGAGCGAAAATTGAAAATGAATAAAATCGTTCCGTTTCTTGTTTTTATAAACATAACTTAGACAAATACTTATTTGTGAAGTGTGAGTTAAATCTGTTGTTTCATCAAAGACTACACAATAATATTTGACTTAATTCACTCTTTTTAATATCATTTAAGTAATTTCATCACAACACCATTCTTGACTAATATATGTAGCTTTTGCGTTGCTTTTTTTTAATGTTCTTCCGAAATAGAGTCGTCACAATTAATTCTATAACGAGGGAGCTCTCTAAAGTTTCCTTCTTTGACAAGTAGAATAATTGGTCTAATAAATATATTCCCAGTATCTCTGTGTCACTTGAACAATATATTCTGTCTTCCAAGAAACATGATGGTTTCAACAATCGGTTTCAGTCTTTCAATATTGTCTTGAACTTTTATGTGCTTTACATAATAATTGTACTGACTTCTCGAATTTTGTTTTTCCACGAATGAGACTAATGATGTTTTACAAACAACGACCTAAAGAGAAATTATTCCATCCGATCGCCAAGGGACACCGTGATTGAACTGGGGAGCTGCACTCGTAATGATCACCGAAACACAGGGCTGGCCCATTACTAGCCGATAGGCTGCGAGAACAGCAGGGGTAGATTTATGGGCGGGAGATCGGGGCGATTAAAAATGATTTTTTATAAATAAATAAAAAGAAGTTCAAAATTTTCACAAATTGAGAAATTGTACCTTTCCTTTCCTAAAAAATCGATAAAATTTTTTAAAAATTTATTTAATAATTACTTTTAGGTAAAGAAGGAGACCTTGTTCTTGATGAAGAAAATCAATATCATATTAACTAATTCGAAAGTATACAGAATTAATAATTCACAGAATCATACCTTTCACCAAAAATAAATTTTGAATTAAATTATTATGTAAAGCACATAAAAGTTCAAGACAATATTGAAAGACTGAAACCGATTGTTGAAACCATCATGTTTCTTGGATGACAGAATATATTGTTCAAGCGACACAGAGATACTGGGAATATATTTATTAGACCAATTATTCTACTTGTCAAAGAAGGAAACTTTAGAGAGCTCCCTCGTTATAGAATTAATTGTGACGACTCTATTTCGGAAGAACATTAAAAAAAGCAACGCAAAAGCTACATATATTAGTAAAGAATGGTTTTGTGATGAAATTACTTAAATGATAATAAAAAGAGTGAATTAAGTCAAATATTATTGTGTAGTCTTTGATGAAACAACAGATTTAACTCACACTTCACAAATAAGTATTTGTCTAAGTTATGTTTATAAAAACAAGAAACGAAAAGATTTCATATCGTTTCTTGATATTTGTAAATATTTTAAAGACGAACCTACGTCTTTTTGAACTCAGAGTAACATGTAAAATTCTTGGGAAACTTATTCTTGAAAAATTAAAAAATATGTGCATTGATATAAATAAAGGATATGCTATTGGGAATTACAGATGCTCAATGATGGTTTCTTAACAACTTGGTGCTGTTTCCGTAATTAAAAAGTATCACCATTTGCTATTAAATGTATTTTTTTCAAAAATTCATTAAATTTGTAAATATATAAAATGTCTTCCATTCAGGAAATACGTTATTCTATTGCAGGAATTGACAACGTAATATCATTTTTATGTATCTAATAAAAGGCATTATCTTTTGCAAATGGTACATAACGGAGAACTGAAAAGTTTATGTAAGACTCTTGGGGTTAAACGAAGTAAATCTATTATACTATTTATTAATTTTATAGAGAATATTCTTGTAGATCTTTAATATATTTCAGATTGGACTGAGAGTTTATCTTCCTCAAAAGACAAAATGCTTAATAATGTTTTAAAAGATTTAGAATTCTTGATTTCTGTAGATTGCCAGGTTTCAATTACGTATATTTTTTACCGTTAAAAAGATTATGTCAAAAGAAAAACTTAGAATTTATTAATGTATCGAAACTTGTTAACAATATAATATTTATAATTATGGAAAACATCATAATGCTAATAAAGAACTAAATGAAATATTTAATAAAGTTTTAATTCTTCTAGAAGAGTTTGAAATTCCCGTAGAAATACCACATTATTCTCCAGAAGAATTCTACTGGAGATCTATTTATATATTTCTTCTGGACGCAGTAATAACTGATTGAGAAAAGAAATTACTAAAAATTCATTTAATTCATGCAAATTATCATGTCTTCTGCCAAAAAATATAATTCAGATTAATGAAGATGTAATGATATCAAAGGAAAATATTTTATGCAAAACTTATTGTCTATTAATTACAAGTGGTGAGTATGACATTGAACAGTCATTACTTGTAGAAATAAATCTATGGAAAAGGAAATGGATATCTTGGCAAAACTTAAATATTCCAGATAAAGTTGGAAAAAACTTTATAAAACTGTGATACTGATATATATTGGTTATTAAATGAATTGATAAAGATATTAATGACTTTATCAATTATTGTTTCATCAGTTGAAAGAAGTTTTTCTTCTGTGTGTCGACTAAAATCATATTTAAAAAATCGAATGGGTGAAGAAAGGTTGACAGGGTTAGCTTTGCTTCATATATATCGAGATATAGATGTTAATACAGTGCGTACCAAAAGTCTGTTCGCACCCATTGAAATTTTGATTTATGCTATTTATTAAATTTTTTAATTTGTTTAAATGCTTTAATTTAAATAATTTTAGTAAATTTAAAATTGAAAT